>JAHUTJ010002138.1:0-14395 GCA_036250325.1 Characodon lateralis
GTAGGGTGGCCGGGCACTCCCTTAGAGATAGGGTGAGGAGCTCGGCCATCTGGGAGGGGCTCGGAGTAGAGCCGCTGCTCCTCCACATCGAGAGGAGCCAGTTGAGGTGGCTCGGACATCTATACCGGATGCCTCCTGGACGCCTTCCTTGGGAGGTGTTCCAGGCACGTCCCACCGGGAGGAGGCCCAGGGGATGACCCAGGACACGCTGGAGGGACTATGTCTCTCGGCTGGCCTGGGAACACCTTGGGCTCCCCCGGAGGAGCTGGAGGAGGTGTCTGGGGAGAGGGACGTCTGGGTGTCTCTGCTGAGTCTGCTGCCCCCGCGACCCGGTCCCGGATAAAGCGGAAGACGACGAGTATGAGTACGAGTAAATGTATTTACATATTTACGTTAAAGAAGGAGACATTAGATGTCTAAACAAAAGGTCTGTAAGAACGGGGCCAGCAAAAAAGTGGATTTTTGCAATGTTAAAACTCAATCTCAAGCACCCCATGGCAACACGTTGTTTTTTAAAAACTCTTTAAACTGTCCAACTGTTATGAACACAGAAGACTGTGTTTGACTAGGTTCATAACAATCACCCAACAGGTAATCCAAAATCCAAAATTGACTTTGTTATATTTGGACATATTACTAGTTAATTTTTTTTTTTTCAATATCAATATCTGATCAGTATGGTAATTAGCTTAAAATGCGATTACTTGTTTTTTGTTTTGTGATTAGGGCTCTACTGGCTTTTAGGGGGGCTGTCTAATAAATATTTAATTCATGTTTATTTAATTCTTAATGAAGGTTAATTGATGAGCCAGGAGTGTCACTGCAAGTCCTGGCTCCAAGTCAGAGACCTATGTAAACTGTAATCTCGGAACTTCATGAAACTTAAATTAAAGGGGCATATCGGATACAATCTGCATTAGTTAAATCTGTGCAAATGAAAGCTGAGGTTAATATTAAAAACATACCTCATCCTCAGAGTCGAGGCTGTAAAGACTCAGTCATAATGGCATCGGTCCACCTGACAACAAACAGAAAACAATAATCAGCAACAAAAGAAGTGTCAAGAAATAAAAAGCATGTTGAAAAACAAAAAAGTCAACACTACTCACCTATTTTGACTCAATTAAATGTGTACAGATTAAACCAACAAATTATATACATTTCATAACCATGCATTGAATGAAACAAATATTAGATTGACCTTGTAAGACTGAAACGTAACTCAAGGCCCATTAATGCATTTTTTGTTTGAAATGGTGTGTCTTGACCTGGATGACATTCCATAATATCATGCATTAACACTGTTTTGGGAGAACACTGCAGTGTCCATCAGAATAGTAGGGTTTGGGCAGCACTCTGTTGACAGTGTGTGGCTGAGGGGATCGTTAAAGTAACTCTACACTAAGAAACATTTTAAGCTTATGACCATCAACAACTTTCCTCTCCTAAATATGAAAAATCAAAGATAATTTACAGTGTGGTTGGAATCAGAATTAAGTTCTTTAAATTTATTTTAAACAAAGTTACGCCCCTATGCTGAGCTTAATGTCCTCCTCCAGACCTATGATTAACCTGAAGGTTAGCTGATTATTTTTTTCTAAGTTTTTGACTGTATTTTATAGCCTGCTAAGTAAATGTTTACTTTTTAGCGCTGAAAGAGTAAGAAAAAATAATGATAGAGGACATGGAATCTTGCAAAACTTAAGCCAAATGATTTCAGTGATGAGTCCTGGAACGCTGTACCAACATTCTCTCTTCAGCTTCCTGAACCTAGCACAGATCATTCTTTATTATTGGAGCACTTTCCTCAACAAGACACCAATGATAAAAGATAGTTAAACTTGTTGTATCCTATTATACTTTTCATATTAGTTTGATTCTGGTTTAAAAAACAATTACAGGGAGTTCAACTAATAAAGGTGTAGGTGTTACAACATGTTACTGTGATGTGGTGAATATTTTGCTGAGGTGAAAATCATGACTGGTTTATAACACAGAAAAAAATACAATCTTTCTGATATTGTTGTAGTTATGAGCAAACAGAAAGTGTGGTTTTCCTGTTGGATGCAGAGAGAAACTGGTTATTCAGTCTTCTTCCTAACTAACATGCCTTGTACAAAAAAAATTGAAGATGAAATGTTGGCTTTCACGGAATTTGCTATAACAAGATCTCTTTGAGTTAAATGTTTAATGCATGAGACAAATCTTACAAAAAACTTAAATCAGTTCTGTAAATTCAGCCACTGATGCTAATGTCTCATTTTTTGCATTGTTGTGCATCACTGAGTTTAAATAAAATATTTCTTGTGGCTTTTAAAGTATAAACCAGTACAAATTTATAACATTTAAAAAATATTGGGACCTGTAAATTGTGAAAGTGAATATTAGCAATGAGATAAAGCTGAAGTTTACTGTACAAAATGAGAGGTAGTTAGAAATGCAAATAAAAGGCATCTTTACCCATCTAAACCACTGCATTCTATTTATTATTTTATCTGATGTTGAGTGAGGAACATATGAGGGACAATATTGTGTTTAGTATCTCGGACAAAGACACTTGTTCACTGGAAAAGTTGGGGATTCAATGACCAGTCATCCAACAGATGGTCAGCTACTTTACTTTCTGAGCTAATGCTGCTTTATGCACTATACAAATGCACAATAACAAAAGCAGGCTGAAACACACTTATTTTATGAAACACAAGATAATTCAATGTAGAATGTCAGACATTTCAAAAATGTGTGAACAGCCCAGAGCAACTGGAGGAGTAGAGTTCAGTTCTTTAAGCACTCTCAAACATCTTCTTTCTGTCCGCTTTGTCCTCAATGTTCTTACGCCAGTCACCAACTGCCTCTGTGGGCTGAAGCACACAGACATTGTCCACTGTTAGTGAAATGCAGCACATTCTCCTGAAAACAAACCTCAGGTCCAATATTCCGTTACCATAACCCTCACCTCTTCTTTGCTCTCTTTCTTGACCTGCTTCAGGTTGGCCCTCAGGTCCATATTAACTGTGTGTTTGGAGCCCAGCAGAGCCTTCAGCATAGCATCAGCAGACATACGCACTTTCTTCAGGGCTGGTTTCTTCACTCCAGCGAGGTCCACTACTTTGATCTTGAGGTCTTCAATCTGAGAGCAATAAAGCAGTTTCAAACTGATACTAAAGCCAAACTTCTTTTTTTCTCCATGCAGAATGCTTCCAGCAAAAAAATACACAATGGTTACCATTCCAACATCATGACAAAAAAAAATGCATATCTACCTCTTTATCACCCTTGCCAAGTTTGGCCTCCAAGTCATATCTCTCCTCATCCACAACGTCAATGAGAGCATGTAACTTTTTGCAGGTTTCCTTGTAGTGAAAGGTGATGGTTAGTTATTGGGATCAACTCATGGATGCTTTAGAAAGCAGACAATGATGGGGTTTCAAGTTGAAATCCAAAGGATCTCAAAATGAAATACAAACAAACAAATGAGCAAAACTAAATTAAACTTTGGCTAAGATTCATGCAGTCCAACTAACCTGGAATGAATTAACATGCAGAGATCCTGCTAGAGCAAAAGCTAACTTTCTTATGCCACTTTTCCATGGGCTCTACTTTGGCTGGCTCCACTCCACTCAGTCTGTTTTCTGACCCTTTCCATTTCTGGCTTTTCCGGCCCGGTATGGGCTTCATAGTCCCTACTGATCAACAGGTCCCATCGAGGCTGAGCAGGGCTGAAATGTGACTTGAACAGACTGCTGTTCACTGATTGGTCATGAGCGTGGTCAGCCGACTGTCAGCGAAATGAGAACGTGTGGAGAGAATGATTTCGGATTTTACTGCACACTGTGGTCCTGGAAAAAGCTCAAATAACTCAAGAGCGACTACAAACATTTTCTACAATGGCCGGAGCTGGTCTAACTGAAAGCTATGGTGGGGTTTGAAATCACGGATGCCTTCTATGGCCATTGTCCTGCGAGTTGTGGACAGAAGGGTGGTCTGGACTCCGCCAACCTCACTGTTTGAAGAGGACATTATGTGCAACGGTGAGTGTTTGCACAGCACAAGACGCTCAAAGTCCCACCTTCAGCTGTCAATGGAAACATAACAGGTTTCATACTGAGTAGAGCGAGATAGAGTGGAGGGGAGCTGTGAATGAGAAAAGAGGCATTAGACCATTGTGTCCTGAAGCTGCAGTGCTCTCACCATGAGGGCAGCCTGGTCTCCACTAAGGTTTGGTGCAGGACATTTCTCAGCCATGTAGGCCTCCTTGGCTTCAGCAGTTTCCTTTTTTTCCTTCTCAAGCCAAGTTGCTGCCACAGAGAGAACTAAACTCTATAGAAAAGACAAAAATTTAAAGTTAGTGAAAAAATCATTTTAATTCACCAGGTTTTTAGTCTTTATTAAAGACTTCCCTCTATGAGAACAAACATATCCCTCAAATAGTATTTATTAAATAATGAATAAATGTCTACTTTGTGCTAAGATACAGTCGTGAGAATTACAAACAAGACTAAAGTCATGGTGAATCAATTCTAAGCGTAGTTGCCTCAATTGTATGAAGTCAATGTATGAAGATTCTAACAATGTTTTCCACCAAACGCATCAGCTGAACAAATATGGAGCTACAATGAAAATGTTTGTAAAAATTCAAGAATTCCCCAAAAAGCATACATCTGTACACAATTTATCAAACCCTAAACATTAAAGAGCATATATCATAATATGACAACTTTTCTTTTTTTCTTTTTTAATCGTGAGCCTGTGGCTCACAACAGTAAATTAATTTTCACGGCAAAATTTTGAGAAATTAAATACATATTTCTACATATGAAAGAAAAAAGAGTCCACAACAAAAAAAAAAAAATATCAAAGAGGGGTGACTGAAACTCTGAACTCAGGCACAATGACATCTTTGCATAAGATGTTGTAAAAGACTCCAGCTGAATTCAATTTCATAAACTGAAGACTTATGTGACATTTTATCCAGTCAGGAGGAGGAAGTTACTAGAAAAGTTATCTGAAAGTAGTTGCTTGGAGACTTAATAAATCTATGAAAGGATTTAAAGGCTATCTGTTGCAGCTCCAGGCTGCCTGCATTGCACCATTGTGACTCAAAACTACCTGGGATATTATAATTAGTTAGTTAGACATTGTAAGGCTGCTATCTGCTAAGCAACACATGCCCTTTCAAAATTCATCAGTGTAGCAAAACATATCTACATGGAGAAAATTATAGGGGTACCTCCCTGATACTTGAAATATAAGCGACTCCCCAAGTGCTCCAAGATGCACCATTTTGAACAACCTACTCACTCATCTATGCCAGAATCCGGTAAAGTCATTTTAGCTAAATATTATTATTATTTCCCAGAGACTAAAAGAAAAACCTGTCATGCTTGGCCTGAACACTCCCAGTTGTATCTAGATACTCACTTCCAACCTAAAAGATTATGCTCAGTCCGCAGTGTAAAAAATCTCTAACTGTTGTAGATGCTGATGGCTGTGGGCAGGAAGGATCTCCTGTAGCGCTCCGTCTTACAGCAAATCTAAAGAAACCTCTGACTGAAGACACTCTGTTGGTGTACAACAGTCTCATGAAGAGGATGCTCAGGGTTCTCCATAATGTTCTTCAGTTTATGAATAATCCTTCGTTGCACAATGATCTCCAGAGGTTCCAGAGGAGTCCCCAGAACAAAGCCAGCCTTCTTTATTAGCTTGTTGAGCTTTTTTAAGTCCCTGGCTCTGATATTGCTACCCCAGCAGATGATGGCAGAAGAGATCACACTCTCCAAAACAGATCTATAGAAGATGTGCAGCATCTTGCTGCAAACACTGAAGGACCTAAGCTTCCTCAAGAAGTACAGTCCGCTCTGTACCTTCTTGTAGATGGCTTCATTGTTGCATCTCCACTCCAGTCTGTTGTCTGACAGAGTTTGACCTATTCTTGTATCTCTTGATATCTACAATCATCTCCTTTGTTTTATTCATGTTCAAGATGAGATGATTGTTTCTACACCTTGCCACAAAGTAGTCCACCAGCTCCCTGTACTCAAGAGCATTTATGAAATAATGAATAAATAACTTCATAATTTTGAACTTGCACACATAATACTTATTTTGAAAAAACATATTATCCTTCCATCCTGACAAAATAAGTCAAAGAAAGCAGTGGCTTTCAGTCCTGGTCTTTAAGGTCCACTATCCCCTGATGTTTTAGATGTGGCTGAGCTCCAAAACATCTGACTCTTCCCCTCACCAAGTCAATAAGTGCTGCACCTGTGTCTCTTAGTCAGGTTTGTTGCAGCAGGGAAACACCTTACATGTGGGGTAGTGGGTCCTGAGGACCAGTATTGAGAACCACTGAAATAAACTACTTAAAAACTATTTATGAAATTGACACTCATAATGACTGTATGTTGACATCTGACCTTTATATCAGGTTTGCTGGAACAGGGAAATACTAACCACACTGATATCAGATGGGGACCTGTAGTCTACAAAATGCACAACAAAAGCTAAAAAACTGTACGCCAGCTACATATTCCTGATTACCTTTTTTGTTCTAAGTCCAACGCAGAAAACTGCATCTCATCTTAAAATCTTTAAAATGATGCATTATTACACTATGTTTCTGTTGCTAAATATAAGTCAGAAAACCCTGATGAAAAACCAAGAGTAGATGGAGGCACTAAAATACAACGTCAGGACGAGACTGATGCTCAATACCAGGCCAAAATGTCATCTTGGATGATACTTGAGATTATTTTAAGAATGTCTAAGGATAGGCATTTAAACTAATTTAAATTAAAATACATTTAGAAAAGGTTGGAGAAACTGTACCTAGCATGGGTTCAGATGAAAAAGAATGTCTCTTCCAACATTCCCACCTGGTATTTTGCCACAACATTTAGGACAAAAGCTGTGGGCACAGCATTTCATACAGTATGTCCAGGATGAAAATTAATACACAGCAGCAAACCTGTCAGAAAAACCCATTCTATGTAAAGATGTGGACAAACATTTTGATTCAGAGCTAGAAACAATACAATTTTGTATTGCCCAATCATCCAGACTCCATTGCTGCAGACAAAGTTATGCAGCAAAATGCACGAATAAAATATATACAACATCACATAAGTTAAGATATTTTTTTGTCTAGTTTTTGCAAAGATTCTTCAAGTTTAGCCATACAGTTCAGGCTTTTTAGATGCCTGCTACAAAAAGACCAGGGTGCTGGCTCAGATTGGAGATATTTTAGTGTTCACAGAAAAAAATTAACCGAAAACAACTTATTAGGTGCAACTTCCAACAATTTAGAAGTTGAAATTGTGTCAAACAGTAATAACACCAGCTCCATGATACATTCTACAGACCTCTCAATGATAAATAAAGAGAAAAGCTGCTTCATCTACTCCTACCACTGAGTTATGGTTGCCCCATCGCAGCCCACTCTCACAAAACAAGAGACAAAGTGTCTAACCCATCACAAACCTAGCTGCAAACTCAATCTAAATAAATGAATAGTCAACAAACCGTAGATTGTCATTAAATTGATTGTAAGTAACTAGAAAAGGCACATCAAAACATGATTTAGTTTGTCTAAGAAACAGAGGCATATAGATGAAATATGACATTCGAGAATAGTTTTTCCTTACTGATTTAACAGAATAAAATGAGCATTAACAGTGTTGTAATGTAGATAAGTAATGCAGTAATGCAATGAATGTATTGTACAGCAAGGACTTTGTCCTGAATCAGTTCAACACAGCAGACAAACAGCAGACATCATGAATGCCCAACCCGATCAGCAGTGAGTGTTTTACCTTCAGGTGGTGCCTGCGGCTGGAAGTCATCTTCTTCCTGTGAGGAACACAAACAAAAGATGGTATCAAATGTAATGTGGAGCTGAGGAGAACCTGACTACAGTACAGCTCCAGAGATCTTTGGCTCTGTGATCAGACTCTGATTTCTGTCTCACATCAGTGCCATGCTTTCTACTTTCTTCATTGTTTAATGTTTTTGTTTTTTTCTCTCTTGTTCTTTATTTGCTTCTATTCATTCATCTATTTTAAAGCAATATTTACACCTGTTTCTTCTTTTTTTCTTGTGCTTTTTGGAAAGTGTAACAGCTGTGAAACTGTTGTTCTACCACAGCTTTATAAGTGTTTAACCTTTAATGCTTCTCAACAAATGTTTGTACGTCATGCTTCCTTTTTCTCAGTAAAGTTGGATCAAACTTCTGAAAACAAACATAAATTATTCAGTGTACTAAAATCCATAGAGGAAGGTAACTTACTCAGACATGTTGGCAGTTTCTTTTGTTCACAGCCTGTTTGGAGAAGAAAAACAACAGAAGAAAAATAACCATCTCATCACACAAGAAGCCGTGCTGTGTCCCAATGTTGCCTATTAAAACCTTTAATGAGCAGCTGAGTGGTGATAGAGCTAAGTTTAGCGGTAAGCTCAGATGTCACAGCTGACGCAGGCAGTAGAATAAGCCAAATATCCGAAGGGAATTAACACTTAATTATTTTTGCAGAAAATAACTTCTCAAGTGAATGTGCTGCAACAGTATCTTTAGCAGCAGTAACTGAACCCAAACACATTCCCACCCACGCACACAAGGACTTAGAACCTACCGGAACAAGGTAGGAGATCCCCAATCAAATTCTACATTTACTGAAAACAATTTCCAGCTTAGCTGCTTTAGTCACAATTCTAACAAACAATAAATAGGTTCATTACTTTACTTGACAGGGAACCAGTAAAACTTCAATAATGTAAACAATTTGAAATCTCTTTAAAATGGCAATCCAAGTGAAAAGATTTTTCTTTTCTTTTACTTCCTAATGGTTTAGCCTCCAGATCCTAAAAAACATCAGCATAGTTTACAGTGCTGCTTGTTTGGGAATCCATAAAAAAATCCTTGTTGTGTTTAGGGACCTTCTGTTCTGTGTGAGGTACAAGCATCTCCAGGACATTTCTAAATCTTGATAGGTGGCATGTAATTTTATTTCTGAAGAAAAACTAAACCTTGTGCTTCAAATCTGAGCTCAAAAGACTAGAAAACTAGAAATTTCAATAGATTTCTGGACATTATTATTGCAAAACAACCCAAAATTATTCAATGCACAATGCTGTATGAACAATGCAATCCTTAATATTTATTTTAGCAAATATGCACTAAGTTTTCAAACTAAGTGCTACAAATTCTAAAAAGTCAATATTTTAAAACAAAACTAAGCAAATTATACCTCCTTAGTTGAAATCTCAATGCCTCCCTGTTTAAACACAACCTCCTCAGATATTATGCACTAACAACTGGTCCTCTCCCCTCAACAATGAATCACACCTTTCCTTCTGCATTGCTGAAGATCATCACCATACTACTTTACTTATTATCACCAGAGTCCGTATGCATATACAAACTTTACAAAGATATGATAAATGAAAGAGAAAGAAAAGCAGCCAAGTCTCACCTACAATGAAACAGAAAGCCAAGAAGGAGGACAGTGGAGGCAGTGGGAACAAATCATCATCAGGGTGTATATATATGAGGCCTCTGATGTGAATGTGGAGCTGCTTTTTATGGAAATACAAGATCCTTAGTCCAATCAGCCAACAAGCTCCTGAAATATCACTATCCCCCCACCTTCATCTCATCAAGGAGGAGCCTCTAT
The DNA here is from genome assembly GCA_036250325.1 of Characodon lateralis. Classification (NCBI taxonomy): domain Eukaryota; kingdom Metazoa; phylum Chordata; class Actinopteri; order Cyprinodontiformes; family Goodeidae; genus Characodon; species Characodon lateralis. The sequence goes on from JAHUTJ010002138.1 coordinate 9,669, forward strand.
TCATTTTAGGATACTACTATAAGTGCCACTGGAATCCGACAAAGCGGAGGAAAAGGGGTAAATTAACGGCGATTCTCCTTCCCTGCAAAACAATTGGACATATATTTCAGAATATTCACAATGCACTGAGATTATTAGCTGAGTTTAAGAAGAAAATGGGACCACATCTAACTTTATCTTTTAGCTTACAAGACTGAGAAAAAAAGTAGTTTCACTAAAATCTCTAAATCAAATATCTTTCTTAGTTCTTACCATCATCGAGAAGATTTTGCCTGTTGCAGGAAGCATGTAAAGTCCACCGCTATAGGTCTTTCAATCTCATGTTTCCAGTCGTAGTGCATTCTTCCTGTAAACATCCTATCACCAATCAACATGTATGTCTGCTGAAGGCATGTGCTTTGGAAACTGCCCATCATCATTTTTGTTACATCTCTAACACTTCAACTTTGACTTTTAGCTTTAAGGTCTTGCTGCTTGTAGATGATCCAGACTAGGAGACAAATAGTTAAAGACAGGCCATTAAAAAGTCTCAGTGCGATGTGGTTTGACTCTCAGTAATTCAAAATAAGGATCTAACATCTGCTATTATAATTTGGGCTTGACCCAATGTATTAAATTAACAGTTTGATGGGTTGCAACTTGGTCCTATGCCTGAAAATGTGAGTAAAGGATTTCTCAGGATACTTCATCCCCCTGTTGTATGTCTGAGAAACAATGTTTCAGAGGAACATTAACAAAAAGATATGTAAAATTTCAGTTTTAATTGATAATAAGAAATAAGAATGTAATTAAAATGTGGTAACACAGTTAAGCAGAATGTAGAAGATTAACCATCCAAGTTTTAGTGATTATTGTGACCATGAACACAGTATATGTGACCTCTCTGATGTACACATGTCACTCAGCTGAAAAAAACACAAGCCATAATCATAGCTGCTGATCCAATTTCCTGTGAGCTCAGAAACGGAACCAGGAAACAGAGTTGTTCTCAAAAACCGATAACACCATTGCTCCAAATAAAGTCTTATCCAGGCATACACTTCACTCTATATATATCACCAACTCATTTACTGCCTGGTAGGCATTTCACTTTGGCTTAATGATTTGAGATGTGAATCTGTCCACAGAAAGGGTTCCAGATCTTTCTCTGGCTGCTATGGGACTTCTCATATTAACCCATGTTATAAAAATAAGGGGTCATGATTACCGGTGGTGGGTTTTCCAGAAGAGTATACTTTGCCTCCTGCCTTTGATCACACCGTATGAGATTTCAATTTACATTAAAGTGCACATTGTTTACAAAACTTAAACATTTTAATTTTCCATTCTTGTCCTTCAAAATGTTTAACTTGTTAAAATGCCTTCCAGTTTCATTGCAGTGCCAAGCTCTTAAGGAGAAAACAGCAGGTGGAATCTGCATTTATACAACCTTTGTTCTGCTTGGTTGTTGTGCTTAAACTGTCGGAGAGGCGAGCAGGCCTGGTGCTGCTAGTTATTTCTTTATGCTCTGCATGATTGTGTTAAATTATTATTGGTGCTGAGAACCCACACTGCTGGTCCTGATAAGGTGAGCTTATCCTGGCTTTGTCTGTGTTTGTTTTTCCTCTTGTTTTACTAATCTGCAACCACATAGGTTTCAGAGACATGCTAGATTTTGTCTCCTTTGTCCTAGCTACTGACTGTAACCGCCACATTATTTGTTGCACATCTCACTCTGTTTGCTGCGTGGTTTGCTGGGTAGCCCGTCGTTGCGCCACAATCACACATCCATACCTGTAATTCTATACATGTGAGGTTTTAGCACAGGAAGGCTCACAAGAACGTGCCTCTTTGGTCTGGACTGCCAACACAAGCCACGGCTATATTTCTTTGTTAATTTAGCACCAGTGTGATGTTGGCACATGGCGTCATCTCCCATCTTGTGTGTCCTCCTCTGGCTTCAGCCATCTTGCTTGCTAGTTCACACTTGACACAGACACACACACATACCTGTAAACTTGCATCCAACTATTATTCTTTATTTAGCCTTTGTTAATTTGTCCTCATCCCCATCTGGTCTTTCAGTTAACACACCTTGGTTCTTCTGACACAGACTCATACATACTTATGCTGAACTGAAATGAGCTTAGTCAAGGAGTTTATTGACGCACGTATTTTAACTGAAAAGTTGAATAACTGTGTTAATAAATTCTGGTGGTTTTACAGAGAAGTGGTTGGTGTTTAGTCTGTATATGCGTGCAGTCCTTGGTGTTTGAGAATGCCAGTACACGAATGCACTCCTTCATCTTTCGTGCTATAATAGCACACCTCACCAGGCTGGTACTCATAGAACAACAACTGACAGAAACTGAAAGGTTTGGGCTATTAATTCCTAAAACTTGAGATGGTGATGCTGTTCATTTTGAATAAAAATCACAAATTTATTAATGGATGCCTTTTGGCACTCATTGATAGTTACTGATAGCTGAACAGGATCATTGCTGAACAACACCAGTTCCTCAAGAAACACATGATTAGGTCACTATACACCAGTCGCCCTGAGTCTGGTGTTGAAGCATCTGGAGGACATCATTGCCCCCTTGCTTGACCCCCTGCAGTTTGCTTCCAGAGCAAACTGGTCCGCAGATGATGCAGTCAACCTAGGACTACACCAGTTGTACATACCTTTGTGGACTTCAGCTCAAGACTTCAGAACTGTCAACACAGACATCCTCTACCAAACGATTACCCCGTACACATTACCGACCTCCACATGTCAGAGAATCCCCAGCTCCCTGACTGACCAGCAGCTGGGAAGCATCTTCTCCTGCACAAGAGCCAATTTTGATGTTTAGTACTTTTACATGGTACTATAGAGAAGGAAAAACTGCTAACAAGTGTCTACACAAAAGCTTTGCTTGCCAGAACAATGCAGGTTTTAAAATGTTTGTAGACAAGGACTTCAAAAACATACAGGATAAATTTATGTTCCTTCTATAATTGGAAAGAAAAAAGTATCGCAAGTCAGGTATTTTAGCAAAAAACAAAGCCATTATAGTCAGATAACATGGGAAGTATTTGACCCTTTTGCTTAACATTAGCTATCCTTGTTTTTTCATAACCTTCAGTAAGATTTTACACTAAAAAGTGACACGTCTAAAAGCAATGTCCAGCTTCTTCTTTGCAATAATTTTTAACAGTGTAACATTAATGACTATACCTGAATGTCCATCAAATTACTGATTTTCTTTCTTAGATGGATAACAAGTTTAGATTTTTACACTACATATCACATTAATTCTGTTGTTTAAAATTAATGTGAACCACTAAAATGGTGAGCATTTTAAAAACTGGCAACATCAGATGATCAGAAGCATTTAGAGACATAACAGGCAAGTGTGAAGTTTGAGGGCTTTATTCTTGTAGATAAATGGTTTGATTTAATTTTTCTGTACATTGTTGGGAAAGCATTTTGTTACATATGCATAATTTAAAGTCAAGAACAGAATAATTTGCTACATATGCATTATACATGTTAGAATAGCTCAACACCAAGTCCTTTTACCGTACGTTTGATTTTGCCCTGAAAATCATGCTAAAAAGGATGGTTCTGAGAGTTTTAAGTGGGGTTCTGTTAAGGATTTATGAGCTGTCAATGCTTTATCTACAGCAGATATCTCACTAAATGCCTTTACAATGATGAAACAGAAGCCTGTTCCAAATATTAGTTCAGCAGTAAAGATACAAAACCCCTTTGTAGCTTACTTAAGTCATTCACACCACAAAAGGCCATCCAGCAAGATCCAGTGACTCTGTGTGCCTTTCAAACCAGAAGCTGGTATCAGAAAACTAAAGGGTTGAGGTGTGTAACTTCCTTTTTTTCCCAGGGCTTAAATATCTGCCAAAGTGACATCTTGCCATAATTACCATGAGTACCATAAATTTTGAAAAAGATGTGGAATAAAACGAATTACCAAAAAGTAAGAAACAAACATAATGATTTAAAAAACACTTTTTATGAAAATCCAAAAACCAATTGGGGTCCAGGTAAAACTTCATAAGGGCCCATATCCTAACACTGGTCTGCAAATGAGGGACTGTGTCCTTTTTTAACGTTTATAAAATAGAGCAGAGGTCCTGCTTTGACTAGCCAGCACTACAGCTCCCACAGCTCTACAACCAGAGTCAGTTTTAAAAAGTTATTAATTAAGTCACTAAGAATGTTCTGCTGTAAGTAAGATATTAACTGCTCATATAATGTGGAGCCTATCAGTCACTGATAGATCGTATTTAACTATCAAACATCTTCTTCCTGTCAGACTTGTCTTCAATGTTCTTGCGCCAGTCTCCCACATCACGCAGCTGCTTGTCCTATAAACACAAAGATGATATTCTTAGTTTATTTAACTGCATTGAAAAAATTAACTGTATGCAATCTGTAAGCAAAAGTGTTAAACCTTAACATCTCTACTTAATTCTGTATAAAAAAAAAATGTTGACTTTTAATGCAGATGCAACATAAAGTGACTGAAATTAACGTAGAACAGAAACTGATACTTTTACATTGTTTCATTCATCAGCAGATGCTGTGCAAGGCAGTGCTATAAATTAGGCATGTTGATGATGTAACTAACCCTCAACCCTTTAGACCCCCCTGGCATGTTTTAGGGGCATGCCCAAAAAATCAAGGTGGACGACTCACTGGAAGATCTCAGCAATTAAATAAATTAGAATGGCCAGAATTACAG
>JAHUTJ010002139.1:0-14388 GCA_036250325.1 Characodon lateralis
TATCATTATGACAACCTTTTCCTCAGTGTGGTAAGGACAGAGGAGCATGTTCCCTGGATGCTTTTCAGCATTGACCCTGACTTTGCTTTCTTTGTGCATCTGCTGATAAATTGGAGGTCTTTCAGTGACTTTGTCAGCTGGACCCCCAGCGAGCCATGCAGTGACACCTCTTACATGACCAATGTTTTAAAATGCCAGCCTATCATCATGTGCACGGCTTACACAGCTGCAGTATATAGGCTGACTCATTATTCTGCACATCTAAAAAATCAGGGTTTCCTCTAACTATCAAAGTGTTGTTTTAGCCTTGGCAATGATGGTTAAAGTGATGAAGAGACTGCATTGGCTGCTGCAGCACCCACTGTGTCATGTGTTGGTCTTTTACATTCAAAGCAAAGTATAAAGTCTGTGAAGCACAGAGCACGTTTTTTCCTCACACAACTTACCGTAACTCCAATGAACTGTGACCTATAACACACAATCAACCAGTCGTATCCAAACAGAGAGTAAACATATTAACAGTACCATTTTAGCTAACTGGTTCAGATGAGAACATGGTCAGTAGGAGCTAGATTACAGGAGCTACAGATTTATTGTCTGTAGCAGTATGTGTTGAGACAGACACACAGAAGTGTTAGAAGTTTATGACGAAGATATGTTTGCTATAGGTAGTGTATTGTCAGAACATCATAGCAGCTTTTTTAAACTAGCTAACCCTGTGTTGGAACTTATTAAAGCTGTCTTGAATGACTCCTGTTGCGACAAAATCTGTCGCTGTCAAGCTGTGGCTGCTTTTGATTTGGGCCATATTTGGCAGTTTCCCAAGGCGGTGTAGGAAAAGGGGGTGCACAAACACCAGGAAAAAATACATAACTTATTTTTTATATATAACTTTATAACTTATAATATAACTGGTGTTAGCTGAGTCTGGGATGTGTTTTCTATTGTGTTTTTTGCATGTGTAGACAAGGAAGAGTTGGAGTGCCCTGCTTGTCACTGAGAATAGGGAGACTACTTTATGTGTAGAACTGCAATGCATTTCATCCTTCCTCAGAATTTAGACCATTTCCTGCATTTTCAGTGATTGGCAGGTGGAAGAAGGAGGGGCTTGCACAGGGTGCCATTCATGCAACAACTGCTAGTGATGTCAAGAAAAAAGGATACTCCAGTATCAGTGCTATAGGTGCTACCAAACTGCAATTCTAATGTAGACAATATAATAGTAATGAAATGAAGTTTATTGTGCTATAAAGCATATTCACTGATTTTAATTAAGTATCAGACCAGGACTGAATATTAGCAAATGTCTTATGTTAAAGCCTACAGATCTGTGTTGGAAACACAACATTCCTAACCAGGATATCCCTAGTTTAAATTCGATAACTGACAGACCAGTTGAGGTTAGAAATCATCTATTGTGCAACACTTCATAGAAATTAAGAATATACATTTTGAAGAGACTGCTTATTGTACATTTTTATCCCATAAATGTTAAAGCTATCATCAAAGGATAAAAATTATATAAGTTTCAGGGCTGTTTGTGTTGTCATTAAGCCCTTATTTAACTAGCTTGTCAATCAACTATCACTGGCTTCAACCAGTAATAGTTGGGTCACAACTAATACTTAGAGTTATTTCGTAGGTCCAAACCTAAAAAGTGGAGGAACCATTAATGTAGATTGAATCTGTCTGTTTGCTCTCTGGGATGATTTTTATGTCCTTTATCACTTTCCTTTAGATTGTTTTAAGATTATTGATTTATCCAGGCTTAAGCTATGTTGTATTATTGTAAAATGGAGAAGTCTCAGTAAAATAAGGAGCAGTTTTGCAGCAGATACAACATACAGCCGGAGGTAAGGTTTCTCCATCTCTCACAAGCTTGTGACAAGAAAGCACATTTTAAGAAAGTAAAACCCAAATGTCTTGGGTCATTAGTTTAGACATATCTTTGAAAAACTTAAATATATGTCCCATCAAGACCCAAGATTAAATTTTGGCCAGCCTCCAACCTTCCTTAGAGGCTGAGAAATCCTTCACAGAACTTTTGGCATTAGATTATAGGCCAGCTCAAACTATCACAGTGCCTAAAAGATTCAGTCATCTTCATTATTGGGAGCAGATCTGACACCTTTATGCTCAGAAAGACAAGGTCAGGTAAATAACACTCTGTATTAATGCAGACCGAACAAATCACCGTGTTAGAGCCCAGCTGGGTGCGATTCAAGGTCTTTCTGGGTTGTCTCAGTGGTGAGGGCTGGTCTAAATGTTTTTGTCCCTCCTTCCAGTTCATGTGGCGAGCAGCAAGAGGATGATTAACGGGCTAACATGATGGATAAGAGCAGGAGGGGGATCTTTCAATCAATCTGTCATCCACGGTTCCTGTGTCATCTGTGGGAAACAGGACTGATTTCTCGGTCAATACTGGCAGGCTCCTGTCACAAGGAGATGTATGTGTATGTGTCATTGTTTGTTCATGTGTGTATCCAGTTGGCACACAGACGATGTTATGGTCCGAACATGTTGTAGAAATTAGAAAGGTATCCATTTTTTTAATTTGATGAGACTATGTGTACTTTAAGCACGTGAGCACATTATGCAGGAAATAAAATGACTGAACTGTCACCATCTGCTGTCTGGAAAAACCCGCTGACAACACAAAACAGACAATACAAATGGTAACTCCAGCAGTTGGCTCATAGGGGTCATCTCTCCTGGTGCTAAACATCTGTCTGATCTCTCCAGTTTAAATTCACTCAGTAAAGTACATCTTAGATAAATGTCTCAAATGGAAAACAGCCCTTTATCAAATGAGGCTTAATTATGTGCAAAAATATATTTTAGGTATATGGTTATTCTTATTTAAGTTTCCAGTTGCGCCATTCTCTTTCAGTTGTTAGGTGATTGAATGAATAGTACTGTTTAAAATGGTCAAATACTTGCAATTACGCTCTATTTTGTGCTGAACTTTCAAATACAATCCCGATAACATTCAATGGGTGTGCATATTGTTCACACCTTCCTTTTAAAACAGAATTAGTGTTTTCTAATATTTATAGGCCTAACATTTGCAAATTATTTGTTCAAGGCCATCCAAAAAGGAGAAACCACCCACTTATGCCTCATTACTTTTTGGTAAGCTGTCAATTTGTGTTGACAAGTAGTGGGCGCACAGCAGTAGGCAAACAAATACTAAAGAAATCCCTCTACAATAAAGGGGCATTGTAATAGAGGGCTCAGTATGAGCAACATGAAGTTCCAGATGGTTTGTACCATAAAAACCATCTGGGAGGTCAGCCTTTGAAACAGTTTGGGAAAGAGCATGAAGGATTAAAATCTGCTCGGTCCAAAAAAGCAGTGAATCATCTGTCTGTCACTGTTGACAGCTAATAGAACCTGCTACTAAATCATATTCTTACCAAAGCCTCTCTGCAAAAGAGTGAGAGCTTCTTTGTAATCCTTGAAGTTATTCAGGGATAGTATTTGCTCCTTTTTCACTCAAGAAATGAAGTTTGCCGCAACTGCTTATCTTTTGTAGCTGAAGTTGACAATTTGCTGTTGTAAGTAAAATATGAAATATTGTCGGTAAGACCTGTCTTGTGAAGTGTTCAGTTTTCTTTTACATTCTTTGCAGTGCAAATTATTGATAACCACATATATGAAACCTGGAAGAACCTAGAAGAACAAAATGCTAAAAACTTTAATTTCATAAAGTATACCCCTGCTGACACCTTACAGCTTACACAGATTTCCGGGGCATTTAGAGATTTGCTTTCAACTTTGGTTCAGTAAGCAAACATATCTGAGTGAAAAACTGTCATTTGCTCTCATTTGTCCAAACAATTATAAGAAAGTAAGCAGGACTCTTGCAATTACTAGCTAAACGTATACAGTGTTGTCTGGCAGCATAAAATGTTGTCATCCCCACGATCATTCAACCAAAATGCATCTTATGGTGGACCAACTAAAATCTTAAGCCACTTTCACATTGTTTAATACCATCAGACTTATGTTATGTGGGTCCAAACATGATGAAATTAACTGCATTTTGTAAAACATCAAGTTTTATCACAAATATCAATTATCCCTGTCACTTAAAGGGAATAACAACGTTAAAATAAACAGTGTTACTAACGCTGTTACTGTTACCGACAATTAAATGGGGCGCGTTATAAACTGAAGCTACTCATTGAAGATCTTATCATCTGTCATGGCTCACAGCCACAGGAACTAGGTTTTTTTTCTTTGGTGAATGGAGGAGCGAGGGTCGAGACAACAGCATAAGTGATGATGATTGGCTAAGCTAGAGTAAGCTTTCATTGTAAGCCAATCAGAGGCGGTGTTCAGCTTACACACAAACGTACACAGTGGCCCTGCTCCGGCAAACTAGCAGCTGTAAGCTGCAACAATGGCGTGTCTGGAGGGAAAGATTGCGTTTTCAAGTGGAAGTACAGACACCACTTTATTCTCCTTTAGGTAACAGGCAAGAATTTACATGTGAAGTAAATATTAAAATTTTGAGTGTACTTGTCTATGTAATTCCACTTTATGCAACTGGCTTGTGAAACACCGTAGAAAAAAATATAAATTCGTAGACATATTTAAACTTAAAAAAAGTAACGCAATAGTTACTTTACCGGTTAACTATGTATTTTTATAGTGGAGTAACTCAGTTGCTAACTCAGTTACTTTTTGGAAGAAGTAACTACTAACTGTAACTAATTACTTTTTTAAGGTAACATGTCCAACACTGATTATGATGCAACCCTGCTCTGTGTATTACATGTATATTGGGATGAAGAGTGTAAAACCCACAGCCTGTTGCAGTGTATTGGGTCATTATTTTCTATTTTCTGTTTCTGTACATGATGTCTTGGTCTGATCATCTGAGTATGAAAGTTTAATGTTCCTTACACCGTCTACGGGTGCCTCTAAGTGGTCAGATAAGAACAGATTTCAGATGCCTGAAGGTACCATGCTCAACAATTATATATAATGCAACAGTAAACGCCATAAGAATGTCGGGAAGAAAAGTTCCGTGTCCCGCAATGTTGGTGCAAAATGTGTTTATCAACCCCAGAACAAAAGCTAAAGACCTCGTGAAAATGCTGGCTGAAGAATATGTATTTTATTGTAGGCAAACATCAAGTTTCAGCTGTTGGTCCAACTTCCCTGACGTCTCAGTCAATTTGAGCATTCAGATTCTAGCTATTTTACTGGTCCACAGGCTGGAAGATAATTGATCTCCTAATTTTGCATATTAAATTAAATTCAGTTTAATTACATAGCATTCATTTGCAACAAATATCATCTCAAGGCACTTTACAAAATAATTCCAATAGGACAAATAGATTCACGGTCAGTTACATACATTCCAATTTGATCCTAGTTATCAAACTATGCAGTCAAGTTCAGTTTATTATTGAAATTTGTGAAAATGTTTCTTTCACATTGTATCAAGTCAAACTTGCAGCAATCACTCCTCCTGCATGGTGTTTGCTCCCATAGTGAAGTTATAAAGTTGCAGAACAGGCCCAGTTTAAATCCTGGTACCGCAGCAAAGAACTATTATTATTTGAAGACAAGACAGTGTAATGATGATACAACCAGATAGTGCAGCTTTTTCCCCTCTGTGTCATTTCCAGACCTAACAAGGTTTCACATTCCTTTAGGCCCGGGAATATCCCACATTTTTGAGGAATGATATGCAGTTCGTAATGGGTTTCATTTTTCCAACAAAAGAACTCGAATAACTGAAGGGTGCAGTTAGGGCCTCGCTTTCAATTTTGGTGTTGTTTGTTTTGGTCTGAACTTCTGCTGTTTCGGTTCCACTGAGGGTTATGTATTACCCACTGAAAACACATCAGAGGGCTAGACCTATTGCTACTGGAGTTAACAACACTGAGTGAAAAATCCACAGCTGAGATTACCACACCAATATTCACTCAGATGATTTATTCTGTTGCTGCAAATGTGCAGATTAATCAAATACCTCCAGCAAACATCACATCCACTGTAGAAAATCACATTGAATCACTGTTATGTTAGGATACATCACATTTAAATTATTTCTCATTGTCTTTAACGTTTAGTTATGTTTGTTAATATTTTTTATCATGATAATAATAATGTTTATCAAATCAGTAGTGTCACTTTTTTTTTCTTTTTTACTTCAGCTTGAACTTCACAGAACTTTCTAATTTAGCTGGACTCAGTCCAGATGGCTCCTCTGAAGAATGAAGGTGTTCCACTGACTTTTTGTTTACTGTATTTGCAGCAGGAAACACAGTTTTTTCAGACTCCAAAATGCAACCCGACCTTATTATTACACAGCCTTTTATTACTCACTACCTGTAGCGTGGGTTTTCCTGTGGCTCTGACAACACGCTGGTACTTTCATCACACACTAAAGGGAGATCTAATGCTCTCAACACACAATAAACTACCTCATTATTGTAACCAATTTCTTTTTGTCTCGTGTGTATTTTAAGATAACTGTTTGATTAATTAGCTCTGCTTCAACTTTCCATTTATTCATATAGCTCACCAAATGTTTATTCTGCTATTTAGTAGAGGTGTTTGAAGAAATTTGGGGTTTGGATACAGTGAAGGTGGTGCACAGAGTTTGTTCACAACATCAAGGATGGATCTTAAATGCTCTGAACACTGAGTTGACCTGTAATGGTAATACTAATCAAAAGCTGATTCATTTTTCTACATTTAAAACTACCTAAAATTATTGCTGTTGTGTCCAGTCATTACATGGGTTATCACCTTCAGCTTGGTGGTAAGAAACACCAGCAGCTCTTTACTGTCTTTACTTTCCATTTATGCAATTTATGCAAATAATGTCTTAAGGTCGAGTTTTTATCTCTTCTTTTCTTTTGACAGAAGGCCCAGCTGCTTCACTGTTTGGCCTTGTCTCTTTCCTAGACGGAGACACTGATGGATCTTTTGCTGCTGCTAAGTACTATGTACTGTCCTATGTACACAGAAAGTACCCCTGGCTCAGTGGTTCAGTGTTTATTTGTGTCTCTTCCTTAGACTGAACCAAAAATTGATGCAGCTATTGCTACTATTAACTTTATTAACTTTATTTACATTGTTTTTTGCTTTTCTTTCATAGCTCTATCAATGGCTGATCTAAAGCTACTATTAACTAACTGATAGAGCTATTGAAACCATTAATTGTTTATCTGCTTTGTTTAATCCTTTTTTTTTTTTTTTACCTATACAAGGCTTGGTGCTTCTGTGCTTAGCTGAGCATCTTTTTTAGACTGTGCCACTGATGCAGCTATTGGTACCATTAAATTGGCTCTGTCTCTATTTTTCACTAAGGAAAGTACTCATTACTCCGTGTATATCTGTGGCTATAATTTAGCAGTGTCTTTTAATGGATGAAGTCATTAACTGAGCAGTTGAAAACATGCACTCTGTTTACTTCTTTCCCATGAAAAGTACGCCTGGGCTCGTGCTTCTGTGTTTGTTCCGTGTCTCTGCTGGAGATTTATTCCTCTTAAAGCAGGGTGGTTCCCTTCCACTGTCACCACATTCTTTCTCTGGGAGGGAGATTGTTAAAAGGCCAGTGACTTAATGTAATTATGTGGACTTCCTTATTTTGTCAACTTCTTACAAATTAGCAGTAAATGAACTTGTAAATCTGACTTCAGAGTGTGTAATGCATGTACTTGAATGAATTTAAAACTGACTATTTGACTGGATTGTATTGGAGTGAAATGGAATGATTTGAACTGAATTTGGACCAAATTGGATTATATGTATTTGGATAAAATGGGATTGGTTGTTAAGTATGCATTTGTTTTGAACTGGCCCCATACAGATAACTAACCAGAATCTCCATGCCCATGCTTTGTTACAATGGATTTTCATTTTTAACAAAGGGGAGCATTTTAAACAGTCTCACATGTAATTTTGAGACAAAAAATAAAACATAAATAAAAACCTGTGCAAATCTTTCTGGTTTGAGTTCTTTTTCTAAGGTAATTTAATAAATATGTTGGAAAGCATTGTGAGTTATTCCAGCTGTAATTGTTCAAACGTCTGTGAGAACTTGCTGAAAAGGCACGTCACCAGCAGAGCTGAAAGGTCAGACCACTACTGGGAGGTATGCCAGGGTGAAGCGTTGATGAGAAACATTATCCACTGCCCACTGTCTTCAGTTCAAACACACCAAGGTGTGTAACAGCCAAGGTTATTGCAGGATTCCTTTGGTTCGATATTAGCTGCTTCGCTCAGGCAGTGCAATGAATTTTTCAAGGCCGTGGATTTCTCATGTGAAACCATGATTTCTTTTTTAATCTCTTTTTCAAGCAAACCAGGTAGAATAGCTTTGTGTGTTATATATCTTGGTTTAAAAGAAATCTGTAAAGCAACTGGGTTGCAGTATGTGGGAACAGATTGATTCTTTTGTTGTCTGGCTGTTTTCAGATTCTGCAGAGTAATTATGACTTCTTCACATATTTTGCGTAGAAAGTCAGCATACACAAAAACAAATTAAGAAAATCTGATAACTGTGGAACCTCAGAGAAGGCTTCACACACTGAGAAAGCTGCAGAATTAAAATGCAAACAGTCCAGCGGAGCGGCACCTGACTTTAAACCTTACGATTCTTACTCTCATTCTGTATCTATTCATGGTGGGTCTTTCTGTTTTGGTCATTTAGGACCGAATGGTTTAAAACCTCTGCAGTCATTCTCTAACTTTGTTTTCATCTCTTTTGGTTCATTTTGGGCATTAGTTGTATCTTTCTGGGATGAGACCCAGGTCCCTCCTGATTCCTGGCAGTCAGACTGTGGCAGATGTCTAAATTCACACTGTACATAGAAGCAAATGAGCTGTTCAAGCGTGGAAAACCAAATTAGTCCATTTGGTCCAGCTACTAGCAGGGGTTTCTGGAAAAGTTGCAAATACAAAGGTTTTATGCCCAGCTGCTAATGCTACTGTTTTCTGGCTGTGGCTTCATATGAAAATGTTTCACCACTACTATGAATAAAACATTTTACATCCTATATCTCAGATTGCCATTCTCTCACACCAGTTTGGAGGCCAATTTTAAATGTGGACACTACAGGTTCTGTAAAATCATAGTAAATCTGTAAATATATGTGAAATATAGTCGGTGCAATTGCCAGAATGACCCTATATTCTTCTTTACATACTTCAAGGGAGACAGTTTTTATCTTGTCACATGCTGACATACACTCTCTGGCCACTTTATTAAGTACACCTTATTACTACTCCTATTGGCTTAAGATCTGCTGTAATCCTTTGTGGCATAGTTCCTCAGAAATGTCGGTCCACTATGACATGATAGCTTCATACAAACGCTGCATATTTGTCGGCTGAACATCCATGATGGTTTTTCTGTTCCACCACATCCCACAGATTTTCTACTGAATTGAAATCTGGTAACTATTGGGCCCATTGGAGTACAGTGAACCCAATGTCATGTCCAAGAAACTAGTTTCAGAGGATTTGAGCTTTGTGACATTGTGGAGTATCCATCTTAACGTAGTCATTAGAAGACAGGTACATAGTCGTCATAAAGCGATGGACATGGTCAGTAAAAATCCTCAGCAGGGCTGCATCTCAAAAAATAATGCTAAATTGTTGCAAAGGAGGCCGAAGTAGGCCAAAAAAATATTCACAATTACACCACCACCAGAAGGCTGAGCTCTTGATACAAGGCAGAGTAGATCCATGATTTCATGATCATGTTGACAAACTCTGACCCTACAATCTGACGGTTGCAGCTGATATTGGGATTCTTCAGACCAAAGAACGATTTTCCAATCTGTTGTTGCCTAATTTGGGTGACACACAGGGTCACAGTTTTCTGCTCTTAACTGACAGAAGCAGGTAATACCCACTGACAGGTGAAACGATGAAAAGACAATGTTGTTCATAAGGTTATGCCCCTTCGGTTTAACAGGTTCTTTGTTATATAGTGGCCCGATAAACACTGCTCTTCAACCTGAATGCAGTGTTCAGTATTCAACATTTTTAAGCCTAACAGAAAGACATGCTGCTGGTTTGGGTTTTATGTCTGCTTTTAGACATGATGCATTCAATGACAAATGAAACATTTCATTTTATACTTCCAACTGGAAAAACAGTAATAACTCAGGTATTCTAGTTAGGATATGAATATTGATCAAAATGCTGATGGAGAAACATTAACAAGTTTCTATCAGAAGTTAAAAAAGCACAATTATTTTGACAGCTCACCTTGAAATGCATTGAATGAGTCATGAGTCTGAACCATTCAGTGAAGATTTTATTTTTGTGGTATTTTACACACACAATTATGTATTTTTTATATGTTCACTGAAGAAGTGATGCTTTTAAAGAAAAGTGGCTGCACTTACACCTAAGATCAGGTCTGTTAAAGTGAATCCAGGAACTCTTTTGGCTCATTTTCACTCAGGATATGGGTCCTGTTGAGTATTCTCTCCCTGGAAGCTCTGTGTCCAACTCATTCATCTCATATGAAGCACAGAACCTCTCCAGCTAATGTGCCTTATATTAGCAGCTTCATTGTCTCCCTGCATGTAGGCCACACCGTGGGGATGCTGCTGCACCTGAGCCAGAAGGCAGAGTGATGCATGTGATTAATGCTGGCAGGGCAGAGTTGATACATGATAAACAAACAAACAGGCGGCCCAGTTGCTGTTCTGAGGAAGCGGCGACTGGCTCGTGCCATCTGTTGTGTGAATACCTTTGCCTCTGCATGCTTGTCGGTATCAATAAGACATGAGAACATAGAGGGAAGAGAGAGCTCTTTGATTTTTAAATAACTCTCCTTCACATTATGTGCATATAAGCAGTATGAAACAAACCTGAGTTGGATAAACACATGCATTCCTAAATACAGGTGTTGTTTAAAACAGCTGTTGCAATGCATATAGCTGTTCTCAGATCCTAGGTAATATTCATGGACATTCATCATTTTCATTTAAACAAAAAAATATTGCAATACTATATTTGTATTACAGGTTTTATTTTTTCTAAATGACTCGTTCCAATGAGGTTTCACGGATTTGAAGTAAAGTTTTACAGCTTAAAGGTTGGATAAACAGCACCCTCTAGTGGCTAACACGGGAAACATCCATATTAACTTAAAGGGTTCTGTGCAACTCCAATTAAATTACAATTGTACTTGTGCACTCATCACACCGCAGCACAATCAGCTTTTATCCTGCTTTAATTAAGAGAATAAAGGGAGTATGTGTGCATAAATTATTATAAATGCTATTCTTGAATCTCTTTTGTAAGAGAAGTTTGGCTCTGAAACAAAGTGGTTGGAAAGCACAATTTGTCAAAGAAAATCAAATATTAGCCATATGACTTACAGCTTATGGCTCATAGCATTGCTCATTAATCCAGTACAATAAAGTTTGTATTTCAGCATAATCAACTGCGGTTTTTGTTTTCCACCTTAATGTTTCAGTTTACTGTGTTGAAAGCACATTACTTCAAACCCAAACAGCTCCAGAACACAGACACAGTCACCAACTCCCCTGCCAGATGAATCCTTACATTACCTTTGGAAATGTCTGGAGGTAGATTGCTTTTTATCAATACAGAAAGTGCCAAGTTTTTATTATAATCATCTGTTTACTCCTATAAAAAAGGTTTCTTTATAAAATAGTGTCTGCAGTGTTTGTTTGAAGTTGCAAGAGACAAAAGGGTTGGAACTTACCATCATTTTTCACCTTTCATTGTGTAAATCTAAAGCAAATAACACAATAATCTGAAACATGTGTGCAAAAATCATTGGAGACATGATTAAATCAAATTACAGTCATATCAGTCAGACCAACAAAGGGTTCATACTGAAAACATATCGCAAGTTAAGCCAGCCATGCAACATTTGCCAATTGTTTGTCTGCAATTATATATAATAGTTTCTTAGTTAACAGTTTTTATTCATATTTTGCATGTTTTGAATGTTGGTGGTTTAAACAATATAATAATCCTAATCTCAATATAATAAATCAGTGGTGGTTGTTTCTGTTGTTTGACTTGGCTTTTGGTCTGCTGGATGCCTGCTTACAGGCTTGTAAGTTGAGTTAATCCGTTTCCCAATGGTTCTTGTCCGCCTGTTTCATGTTCATAATCACTTGTCTCAATACAGTGTTTACAGATACAGTAAAAGCCTATAAGAAAGCATACAGTATGTAAGTGTATTAACCACACCCAGTTTAAATTTCTGACCAATCAAACAACACAAACTTTTCATTACACATAAATTAGCTTTTTGAAATATGTGTTTTGATTTCTTTGCATGTATGGACTGGGTGGGTTGTGACTTACATCCAGTGAGACGCAGTAAATAAATGGAAGTTGTCTGTCATGGGGCAGATGGTGATTCCTGGTAACCTTCTTCATATAGGGCCAGGCCAGTTTGGATACCCTCCCTTAATAAAAGAAATCAACTCCGTTTTGTATCTACCTAATAAGTTTATCTTTGTTTGATGATCTGAAACACTCAGTTGAACCTTTTTCTTATATATATATATTTTATTTTAAAAGGAATACTGATCATCTCATTTCCAAATCTCCCTCAACCAATAATACAGACCCAATTTATCGCGTACAAGATGCTGATGGACACGAATAAAAACATGATTACAAAAAAAAAAGAGTGGCATATCAACACAAAGACACGTAGTTTTCCTATACAGCCAGTTTCTCACTCACATTCTCTCATAGGCGCACAGTAACACATGTAATGCTTTAAAAGTTCAGCATCTACCAAAACTTATATATGGAGACAGACAGCTCAGGTTTGGTCCCAACAACCAAAAGGAGGCCAAGAAGGGCCTAATTAAAGGATTTATTATTCAGTACCAAACAAAACTTGCAATGTTTTTTAGTTGGTTTCCTGCAGATGTGAAGTCCGAAAATTAAAACAAAAATAAAATTGTAAACAAGTTTGGTATTTAAGCAAAAATGTTGGTTTGAACCAATCATCTGAACGTTTTGATTGGCAGTCTTGTCCTCGTTGACAGAGCCTCCTCTTTCAGTTTAAATGGAAGAAAACGGTTTTAAACCACAAACAATAGATAAGATGTCTGAGTAAACATAAACAAACATTACCAGTATATTACATATTTATAATAGTGTGAAGGGAAAAGATTAATTGCACATAATCATTGGTTACAATGTTTTAGAGACACAAGAGAATAAAAAAGTGGCACAGTTATTAAAACCAAATAAACATTAAAACATAATTATACATTTACATTTTTTAGTCTTTACAAACGAGGGTTTTTTTTTCTTTAAGTCGAATAAAAAAGGAACTAAAAGCTGCAGAGGAGAGTAAAAAATAAACAACAGAAGAATCTTTGTACAGCACAATGTGTTTTTAAAATAAACCCTTGCTCTTCTTCAGGTTCTTCTGCTTCCAGTTTGGCAGGGCGTTGAACTCAACTCGACTCATCTCAAAGAGAGTCTGCGGGACAACAAGCAGGACATGTTGATGTCAGTACTTACTTCTCTTGTATTTGTACACAAGCATCAACTCCACTTAGAGTGGGCTACCTTGAAGTCCTGGTCTGACAGGTAGTCCTCCAGGCGTAAAGGATCCACTCCCTCCGGCAGAGGCTTCTTGGTCAGCTCCTCGATGGAGAACTGCTGCTTACTGAGTTTCGACAGCACGTCTTTCACCAGGATCACTTTGTTCTTGGAGCTTCCAGCCTGTATACACACTTTTATTATAAAACACTCAGATATAAAAGATGCAGATGAAGAAGAGGTAGTGTTAGTCACCTTAGAAGTGATGCTGGTGTTCTTCTCCCAGTATGGGAAAATGTTTGTGAATGTGAGGGGCTCAAAGCCTGCGAGGACCAGATAGGCCAGAGGGGGGCGCCGAGGATTCTTCTCTGTAAATCAGGAAGACAATACTTTAAGAAAAAATCTACTGAAATGTTATTTTTGGTACAAACGTTTATGAAGGGGTTTCTAATTTTCAGCCCGAACAAATCTGATCAAATCAGCCTTTTTTTGAGGAAAGTCACCTTCAAGAAAAACATGACTTTTGCATTTCCTTGGTGAAATATTCTTACCCCTTGTACTTCTCCATTTTGTTATGTTATAATTGAAATCTTATAATTTACAACATATTCTCTGGGGATGTGATAGAACAGCTCCGAGTTCAGGATAATTGTGAAGTGGAAGAAAAAGGACACATGGTCTTCAAATAAAACAAATAATAATTCAAAATTTTTTCCATTGATGAACATAATGTCATGATGAAAATTTAACATTCATATATTTTAGATTCATTGCACACTAACTGAAATATTTCAGGTCTTTTATTGTCTTAATACGGATGATTTTGGCATACAGCTCATGAAAACCCAAAAT
>JAHUTJ010002140.1:0-14386 GCA_036250325.1 Characodon lateralis
TTTGTTTTGTTTTTTATATATATATATATATATATATATATATATATAGATATATATATATATATATATATATGGCTTACCCTATGGAGAGTCAGTGACTAACTAATAGACAACTAACTAAGCAATCTTCCCCATAAATATTTAGGTCATAAGATAAAATGTGTGTTTTATAAATACATGTAATTTGTTTTTGGTTTTCTACATTCTGAGAAACCGACTTCTGTTTTTATTTTTTTTAATTAAACCAAAATAATCCAAATCAACAGAAAGACTTGAAATATATCGCTCTGTGACTCTATGAGATCCACATCCTGAATTTAATTGCTTTAATAAATTAACCTGTACAATTTATATAGATGCATCTGTAATACCCGTTTCAGCAGTGAACAAAGAAAAAGTTTGGATCAGCTTTATGTTCAGACAAATGCCTGTCTGCTTTCAAATAAAACAGTAAATTAAAAAGAGTGCTCCAGTCGCAGAATGCATGACCAGGCCCACGTCAGTTATCCACTGCAAAAATGTACTTTATATTAGGTTACATATTTTCTCGCTTGGGTATCAGGTCAGGTTTGGTGTAGGATTCTGGGCCCTTGTGAGTGGGAGAGGCTAGAACTATTTCCACTGGCTTGTCTCCACCCTCGTGGATCAACAGCTAGAAAAACTGTGTGGCATCATGTCAGAGTTACGTTGAGACTGCTGGGTGTTTACGCAGTAAGTACATCTTCTATTAATCTCATCTTAAAATACAAGGAAGCGTTTCAGGGTTGGAAACCGAGTAAAACGCTTTTTGGACAGACAGCTGTGCCATTCCGTGTAAAGTTGTAGGAGTTCAGCAAAACACCTAAAAGGCCACATTCTGTCCTGGATATTTCTCAAAAAAAAAAAAAAAATCAGAACTTTCAAAACAATTTTTATTGTTTTTTTTCTTTCTCTTTCCAAATAAATGTTAGAAAATCAATTAATATCAAATCAAGATAAATTAATAAGCAGCAATACTGTTTTTATGAACTTTACATTAGTACGAAAGAATACAAGAAAATTCGTCTTAATAATAGTAAAAATCATGATTTATGTCGAGCCTACAACACAAAGATATGTTTATTGTTTATTATCTGCAGTGACATAACACTGTTTTAAAATTGTAAATATTATGACCGTTCACTCAAGGCCGTAACCGGCGGGCCAGAATCCACGGACTTTATTTATTAGTTTTATTTATGCACCTTTATTCTAAAGCATATGTATGCTTATTTTTTGAGTTCATTTGATTTGGATGAAGATATTGTAAACTCGTTAGAATAAGGCTTGCATCGTAAAAACGCTTAGATGAAGGAGCTGATCTGAGGGTCAGACAGCATCTTCAGCGGGTTGGTCTGAGCCGCTGTCCGCGGTGCTGAAGCGGGGCTCCTGAAAACGATCACAAATCTGAGCAGCAAAACTGTCAACAAACAAAATACCTGCAGAAAAAAACATAATAAATAAAATAAAACCCGATGAAGGCAAATACAATAACACTAATGATTTAAAATAAAACAAACTAGTTCTTCAAGGTTAAAAAACACTCAGGGAAGGGATTCATTTGTTTCAGGGCAGTAGAGATCAGCAGGATAGGTTTAAATCAATTTTACTGTCATAAATTTGATCATTAACATCTAAATCAGTCCTTGAATGATAAAATACACCATTCATCATTTCTGATTATTTTATGCTGCGTTTTCTAACAAATTTATCGTCCATTTAGATCAACATTAATGTTCCTGCGGACAGCGGCCCGTCCAGCAGGGTCAAGCCGCCCGGCACTGCTTGTTAATTACCGGGGATTTAATGAGAGAAACCGCGGGGTTCGCCTCCTCCTTGCGGCTTCACGAGAAAACGCACCCTTGATTTTATAAGAATCGCTGCCAACATCAAGCGTTAGATATAAAAGCAGCATCAGCGACGTGTGCAGCCGGTTCACCCACCTCATTCTCGAATTTACTAAAGCTGCAAAATCCGTTCGGATCACACGACTTCCTTACTTCTAATTTAGACTTAAATCTTCTTAGGTTTTAAATATTTGTCGGAGAAAAATGTCCAGCTTAAAACCAAAACAATCGTTTTATTCTAACCAGGCAGAACCTGGTTTATCGGAGGTAAAAGCACATTTAAAGTTAACGACGCATTCACGTTTCTGTTATGTTATAACGCTTCCTTAAACGCATCTACAAAGCTTTTAATTACTTATGTGTTCTGTTCTGATCGAGATATCAGAGAATAAACCTGTGGGATGTCGAGCATTTTTCCCTCCGGCAGGAACAGGTTATTATACGACAGGCGCAGAAACAGCCCACTGAATAAGGTCATCAACATGAAATAATATGACATATCATCAAATGAACAATGTAAATTTGATGTTCAAAATCCCTTTGAAATAAATAGATCAAACCTTAATGCAAAATTATAGCTCCGTACAACTTTCAAAAATTGTCGTGTCATTTTGAGCTTTTTCACCGGACCTGCATGGCGTTGTGAGTGCTGGAGTGCAGTTTGTCAAATTGCTTCTGAAGGGATGCGTTAAAAACTAGAGGGACAATCTGAAAGGATGCAAAGCCAAAACGTTATGAGGGGAAAGCCCATTTCATGGCTCTCTGCTTCACCTCTCCACCAACATGCATGAAAGGTCTGCAAGGTTCCTAGGTCAATAAGAGAAGGAGACGGGTTCTATTTATACCTGAAAATAAATTAGATGTGCGTTTGGGTGAACATTTTATTAGACAACGTGTGTGTGTATATATATATATATATATATATATTTATTAGATGGCTAAAATACGTTTTAATTACGTTTTAAAAATAATAATTAAAATGCTCTACTTATGATTGATTTAATTGATTTAAATGTATTTTATTGTGATGTATTATTATTCCTAAATAATAATATGCTAAATATTGCATAGCAATTTTGTTTAATTATGTTTATTAATACTATTATTATGTAATATTGGAACTTATCATATTTTATTACTTTCAATACTATAACGCTGGACGAGGAATAAAATCGTCGTCCAACATAATAATAATACAACTACTACTAATAATTAATAATCATAACAAAAAGAAGAATACTTATGATTGATTAAGCTTAGTTAACTGTATTATTTTTAAACAATAAAATACGAAATGCTGCATACTAATAATAGTAATAATTTATTACTATTATTGCAATTATTATGTCATATTTTAATGTATCCTATTTTATTGCTTACATACTGATGATATTCTCTTCGTCTACCATAATAATAATAATAATAATAATAATGATACAGATCATAACAACTGTAATCTTAATATGTTGAGCATAGCTTTGTGCCGAGATCAGATCATTACAGCTGGAATAATTACGTGTGCTGCTTGTGAGAAGCCTGAGGAGGGAGGGCAGGGGAAGAGAAAGGCTGGCAGACGGCAGTCAGAGAGAAGGTAATGGAGGAGGTGATGATGGGAGGAGAAGGGGAGGATGGGTGACCCCCCTCCCCCTCTGCAACAAACCTACCCACTGTAGCAGAGCCGCTGACGGGCCGCGATGCTGCAGCCGTTTGCAGATAAAAGACGTGATGCGGTGCTCTGCAGACTTTAAAGCTGCGCACATAAAGCACGCAGCTGGATGTCGGTGGATGCTCAGCAGGCTGCAGACCCTCCGCAGGACTTTAAGTTAGTCTCAAAGCACAGATGTAGAGTAATCATCTGGTTTTTTTCAGGTAAAAAAATAAAGAAGCAGATTTCATTGTTTTACATTTTTGAACATTTTTTATTTATTTATTGAAAATATAAACAGCATGGATGTTTTTGATGACCCATTTGACTTTTTTATTTTCTTTATAAATTAGATCAGACTGTTATTATTAGTAATGACCTCATTATTTTATTCTCGCAGGATCTGCATGATGGATGTGACTCCAGAGTATATGACCACAGTTAACACTTTAACTCCCAGAGCTCTGTTAGTGGCATGTCTGTCTCTGCTGCTCTCCCTGTGGCTTTGGGTCCGGCAGCGGGGCTCCGTCCCCGGCCTGCCGGGGCCCTTCGCCTGGCCCGTTATCGGGAACGCCGCGCAGCTCGGCAACGCGCCGCACCTGTACTTTGCTCGCATGGTGAGAAAATACGGCAGCGTGTTCCAGATCCAGCTGGGCAGCAGGGTGGTGGTGGTGCTGAACGGGGACGCCATCAGACAGGCGCTCATTAAGCAGGGTCTGGACTTCGCCGGTAGACCGGACTTCACCTCTTTCAGGTACGTCTCTGACGGTCAGAGCATGGCGTTCGGCACCGTCACGGACAAGTGGAAGACGCACCGCAAAGTGGCCCTCTCCACCGTCCGCATGTTCTCCACCGGGAGCCCGGAGACCAAGAGGACGTTCGAACAGCACGTCATCAGCGAGTTTACGGAGCTGCTGCAGCTGTTCGTGGAGAAAACACGGGAGGAGCGGTACTTCCAGCCCAGTTCCTATCTGGTGGTGTCCACTGCCAACGTGATGAGCGCACTCTGCTTCGGGAAGAGGTACACCTACGAGGATGCGGAGTTCAGGGAGGTGGTGGGCAGGAACGACAAGTTCACCCAGACCGTGGGAGCGGGGAGCATCGTGGACGTGATGCCCTGGCTCCAGTACTTCCCCAACCCCATAAAGACCATATTTGAGGACTTCAAGCAACTCAACCGGGACTTTGGGAGGTTCATCCGAGATAAAGTCACGGAGCACAGGAAAACAATCGAGTCGAGCGTCATTAGGGACATAACAGATGCTTTCATAGTGGCTCTGGAGCAACTCAGAGAAGGTTCAGGACTCCAATCTGGAGAGGACTATGTGACCCCCACAATCGGGGACATATTTGGAGCCAGCCAGGACACCCTGTCTACTGCTTTGCAGTGGATAGTCCTCATCCTTGTCAAGTAAGCAACTCTTGAATCAGTTTCACTAAAAGTATTTTATATCCTCCAAACATTTCCATTACTTTTCTATGGCTAATTCAGGTTTGTCGACCAAAATTTAGCACAAACAAAGAATCTGAAAGTCCAGCTTGGTTAGTCCATTTTATAAACCCCAACAGCTAAGTAAGCAGCTGTTTAAAATCATTTTATTAAATATATTGTAGATCCTCCTTACACTAGAAGCATTAAACAGTAGGCTGGTTTAACCCATTTGGGTAACCTTTAAATGCCAGTTTAAATATTTTAAATCCACCAAACATATGCATTGACACCTTTTCCATGGCTCGTCAGACTTGGCTGGTCCGTTTGACAAGCCCTGACTTCCAAGTAAGCAGCTCAGTGATCAGTGATATTTGATTTCTTTAGATGTTTCAAACACTGGACGTCCACTGGCATTTTTTCTAGGTACTCAGGGTTGGCCAGTCCAAATTTAGCCTAAGAAAACCCCCTGAAAGTCAGGCTTGGTTAGGTGATTTAATCAATCCCAACCATGAAGTAAGCAAATCTTTTGAATCAGTTAAATTACATGTGCTTTAGATCCTCCAAACTTTAGACCGGCATTTGCATGGTTTCAGGTCAAGTCATTTAAAATCAGGCTTAATTTGTCGATTTTTAAAATCCTAACCACATTTAGACATCAGCAGACTTCTTTTCATCTCAGTTTTCAACCACTTTGTTTAGACTGAGGTAATTGTCTTTTTGTTTTACGTCTGTTCTTCAGACTTTGGTCAATGAAGGCTGGTACTACAGCCAATTACAAAACAATGCTCCCAGCATTGTGTTAACACTGTGAAGTTATGAGGAAGTGCCATGGCATGTGTGTTATGTAACAGCTTTGTGAGGGAGCTGAGGCATAGACAGATACTGGGAGCGACATAAAGAAGTTTAACTGGACACCACTGAAAGTGAATGACTTCCACAGTCAGCACTTTACAGCGAGTGACTGCTAGCATGTTTCTGTGATCCTCAGCTATTTTCCTCAAATAAAGTCCACTGTTGTGCTTGTGTCCAAATGTGCAGGGAACGTTGGTTATTGGAACAACCTTTGCACAGTCATGTGAAGTGGATGAGGTTTTGGAAAAAGGGTTTAATTTCTCTGATGTCTCCCCTTTGACTTTAGGTATCCTGAGATTCAAGCACGTCTTCAGCTGGAGGTGGACAAAGTTGTGGATCAGGACCGTCTCCCTTCCATTGAAGACCAGCCTCGGTTGCCATACATCATGGCCTTCCTCTACGAGATCATGCGCTTCACAAGCTTTGTTCCCCTTACCATCCCCCACTCCACTCTCACAGACACCTCCATCATGGGCTACACCGTGCCAAAGAACACCGTCATCTTCATAAACCAATGGTCCATCAACCATGACCCGGCAATGTGGTCCAACCCGGAGTCCTTTGACCCAGAGCGCTTCCTGGACCCCCAGGGGGCGCTGAACAAAGACCTGACCAGCAGCGTACTCATCTTTTCTTTGGGACGGCGGCGGTGTATTGGCGAGGAGCTCTCCAAGATGCAGCTTTTTCTCTTCACGGCTCTGCTGGCGCACCAGTGCAAGATCACCACTGACCCGGTGAAGACGGTAACCCTGGACTACAAGTACGGCCTGACTCTGAAACCGCACAGTTACTCCATAGCGGTGTCTCTGCGGGAAGATATGACTCTGCTGGATGCAGCCATCTCTCAGCCAGCGTGAGACCAGCGTTCACCAGACAAAAGACTAAAGTAAAAGGTCAAAGGCCTCAGAAAATGAAGAGTATTGGAGGGACCGGAGCTGTGCTTTGTGCCTGTATATACAGTAGATATACAGACAGACAAATCTGTTAACACCTCTGGTAATCAAAATGCTGATTTCTGTGTTCATTTGGCCAATTGTGTTGGAGCATCATCCTACTAAATGACCCAATTAAGACCAATTTTCAATCCACCAAATCCTTATTTAAAATCGCCTGACTTTGAAAAGATTATGCCATGCACTCTAACAAGATTTCCAGGGGGTTTGAAAGAAGCAGGCCCACAGCATCACAGATCCTCCATCGTGCTTAACAGTAGGTACGAAGTGCTTCTCCAGATTTTCCCCCTTTGCTTCACAGCCAACCCACCTGAAGTGATTGTTGCTGAAAAGCTCAATCTTAGTCTAATCTGACCGATTGAGGTCACAGTCGATGTTTTTGTGATGGTAGGACAGCAAAGGCTTTTTTGTGCGTGTTTCCCAAACAACAAACTGTATGCTTTGATTTGTTTTTGCATGTGGCTTACTTGTGAAGGTCATGTTTTCTTGTCTTTCCTGTTTTGAAGATTGGCTAGAAGAAATTGTCCTTTGTTTCACATATTTGCACCCCAGGGATAAGAAGACTACAAACTCTTACCAACTTATGTTATAAAATTCAAAAATCTTCATTTCATTCATTTTACAGGTGATTTATTTGATGATTTCAATTAAAAACCAATTCTTCCTTAATGTAGAATTGTGGTCAAACTAAAGGGAGGATTTATTAAAAACAAAATTATGCTGCTGCTATAAAATATACATTTATTTTAATGCTGATGACACATCTTTGCCAATAACAGGGTCTGTATCTAAATTTCTTACCTGACCTCTCAGGGTCTGTCCTTTGTACAAGACAGAAAGCAATGGGACATCTGTTTCACAGGAGAGACGGTGCAGAGCGTCCACCCACATACAACATTAGTCAGATGTGCCACATCTCAATTACTTACGATCTTTTGATTCATCAGAGTGGAGGACTGCAGTCAGCGGCTTTATTACCAGACAACTGTCTGGAAAAGGACACAAAGCAATGAAGCTCTGATCCAAAATAAAAAGCTGCTGTATAATGCAAAGTCTGTACTGCTACTGAAAATGTCTAATTGTACGCTGAAGCCAAGTTTTGTTGCTGTTCTTCCCAGTGACCAGGGGAAAAGACACTTTTACTTTCTTAAACAATTTTCTCTTGCATCTATCTTCAAAAGGGTGATGCTGCAAACTGCAGTCAGACTCCTCATGTGATTATAGTAACAATGCCATGGTCTGAGGGACCAAGGTACAGGTGAATAAGCTCTTCTAGCTCTTAATAAGCTTCAGCTCTACTGACAAAATATTTAGTAGTTATGTGTAAATTAATATATTATAGTGAAAGTATATTACTCAGGAAAAAAAAAAAAAACACTTAGATGTTTAAGTTGAATACTATTTAATCTTAAATGCTTTTAAAAGTCCAATATATTCTCCAACCTTTTACGGATGCTGTTATAAAAGGCGCCCTACGCATGTAAACAGATGTTAGAGCAGTGTTATTTAGATGATTACTCACTTGTTTAGGTCAAGGCCTTACAATTTAGGCATGGGCCAGTAAGAGATTCCCACCTAAAACTTAACGTAAAACAAAAATCTTTGGCATGATCGAATGATCATATTAGAGTAAAAAGTGTAGTAGCTTTCTTTCAGCCAGCTGACTGACAGTGTGCAGAAAAAGGTGGGGATGGGAAGGGCAGCGCTGCGTTACTCTACAGATTGCACAATCTTAATAAAAGGGCATTCCCTTGTTGATACTGTATGATGGATATGTTGAGTTTTTTAAAGCTGTGATACTGGAAACTGGTCCATGTTTGTTATATCATCTCTTCATTGCTTATTAGTCATGTCAATCTTCAATGTAACTTCAAAATTTCAATATTTACATGTCTGGTTTATTGCATGCAAGCTCAAATTTTCACTCAACTATCAGAAAAGCAAAGTATCTTTTTCATTGTAAAAAAAAAAACTAATAAAATGTTTTATCCGTCTGTAGTTTGGTACAATTCTTTTGTCTGGACCCCTGGAAACACTATTTCATTACAGTCATGTGGTGCACAAAACAGAACGAGAAAAGTCACCGGAGGAAGAAAGTCAAAAGCCTAAAATTTTGGAAGCAGAATTTTGCATTTAAATATTTTTAAATTAGCCCCGGTATGTTTCATGGATGATGTTCCTTGCAATTGGTGCATAGGATAATAAACAACACTAATTAGTTTCGTTGCCAAGGTCATGATTACGTTCAGGGTGCTGGACCAAAGAGTTCAATGAATTTATGAAGCAGAACAAGAAAAGGAACACGACCCTGCTGACAGGACCTGTGCCACTGCTTTTGTCGCTACATGCTGCTTGAGACAACAACAACGCTGAGCACAAACGGTGCAAGCCGTCACTTAAGGCCAAATCCCACTTTAACGCCGTGTTCAAATTGCCTCAAAAGTTAGAGTTTGTAATTTTCTGACTTTGAAGTACAGTTAGAAGGTACCATTAATACTGTTCAAAAGCATAAACATAGGTGGTTTGTCGATATTAAGTGATGTTTTAGTTAGTCCGATTTTTTTCAGTATTACAATATTAGGTAACTCTAAACCCTAATGGAAATGAATCTATGTATTTTGTCGCCAGATGATTTTTAATCAAATCAACAGGACATTAGAGAAAAATTGGTTCCAAAGCTACATTAAACTTACTAGAAATGCAAAATAAACAGAATATACAATGGCTTGTAAAAGTATGCATACCCCTTGAACGTTTCCACATACTGTCACGTTACAACATTCATTTATTACATTTGTTGTTGTAATGTGACAACATTACAACAACAAATGTAATAAACATATTTTATTGAAATTTTATGTGAAAGACCAACACGAAGTTTTACACAATTGTTAAGTGGAAAGAAAATTATACATGATTTCTTTTTATTTTTTTTTTTAAATAAAAAAACCAAAAAGGGCATTGTGCAAAAGTATTCAGCCCCCCGAAGTCAATACTTTGTGGAACCACCTTTAGCTGCAATTACAGCTGCAAGTCTTATAGGGTATGTCTCTCTCACCGTTGCACATCTAGTGACTGAAATTTTTGCCCATTTTTCTTTACAAAACAGCTCAAGTTCAGTCAGATTAGATGGAGAGCATTTGTGAACAACAGATCTTGCCACAGATTCTCAATTGGGTTCAGGTCTGGACTTTGACTGGGCCATTCTAACACATGAATATGTTTTGTTTTAAACCATTCCATGGTAGCCTTGGCTTTATGTTTAGGGTCGTTGTCCTGCTGGAAAGTGAACCTCCGCCCCAGTCTCAAGTCTTTTGCAGACTCCAACAGGTTTTCTTCCATGATAGCCCTGTATTTGGCTCCATCCATCTTCCCATCAACTCTGACGACCTTCCCTGTCCCTGCTGAAGAGAAGCAGCCCCAGAGCATGATGCTGCCACCACCATATTTGACAGTGGGGACGGTGTGTTCAGAGTAATGTGCAGTGTTAGTTCTCCGCCACACAGTGTTTAGCATTTTGGCTAAAATGTTCAATCTTTGTCTCATCTGACCAAAGCACCTTCTGTGTCCCCATGGTTTTCTTTTAACAATGACTTTCTTCCATAAAGACCACATTTGTTCAAAGCACAACTAATAGTTGTCCTGCGGACAGATTTCCCCACCTGAGCTGTGGATCTCTGCAGTTCATCATCAGTGCTCTCCTTGTTCAGCCTGTAGGTTTAGGTGGACGGCCTTGTCTTGGTAGGTTTACAGTTGTGCCATGCTCTTTATTTCCAGATGATGGATTGACCAGTACTCCGTGAGATGTTCCAAGCTTGGAAATCTGTTTAGAGCCTGAGCCTGCTTTAAACTTCTCCACAACTTTATCCCTGACCTGTCTGGGGTGTTCCTTGGACTTCATAATGCTGTTTGCTCCCCAATATTCTGTTAACCAACCTCTGAGGATGTCACACAGCAGTTGTATTTGTACTGAGGTAAGATTACACACTGGTGGACTCTCTTTAGTCATTAGCAATGATCAGGCAACTTCTGAAGGCAACTGGTTGAACTCAGAGTAAAGGGGGCTGAATACATTTGCACACTACACTTTTCAGTTTTTATTTGTAAAAAATGTTTGAAATCATGTATAATTTTCTTTCCACTTCACAATTGTATAGCACTTTGTGTTGGTCTTTCACATAAAATTCTGAAAAAATATATTGATGTTTGTGGTTGTAATGTGACAATATGTGGAAAGGTTCAAGGAGTATTAATAATGTTACAAGCCATTGTATTCTGATGTGTTTTAAATTGGTGGAAAAGCTGCAAACCAGCATGATGTTTGATGCGCTCCAAACACTGACGGTCAGGTGGGAACAACAATAGAAGAGATTCTATGATTCCTCTGCCTGTAGAGCCTTTTTTTCCTCGGCCTGCCAGAACATCCTGTACTTGTCCAAAGTGAGGCATGTTGCTGCCGATTAACCAGAGCGTGACAGAATCAGACAGTAGATGGGTGCTGATACGAGCGACCCGCTCCTGCTTTTTTCACTTCCTTCTTTACAAACACAAACTTAATTTCCAAGACTAAACAGTCCCTGGAGTAACGTGTGGCTGTGCTCCAAACAAAAGCTTTATGAATGGGAGTGAAAACACTGTTTTCTTTAGTCAAACTGCATTGCCAGATTATCATTTGTCCAAGTCCAAATTTCACAGTAGATGTAAAAGTATTCCCACCCTTTTACATTTTTCACATTTTTGTCATGTTTCAACCAAAAACTGTATGTTTGATTTGGGATTCTATGTGACTGTCAAAAGCTAGACTAATGGATCTAAAAGCAGACCAAGACTCAGAGGCAGTTTAAATGTGTTGTTGCAAACCTAGGGATGGGGGCGGGGAGGCCTCTGACTAAAATAAATGTTTTCTTATTAAATTCATGACATCAAGGTCACCTCTAACCCTGCCTCTCTATAGGTTAGGGATCCAAATCTGTACCTTAGGCTGTAATTACCACATAAACATTTAATGATAATCTTTTAATCTGTTCACTTTCATAAACAATTATCTTTAAACATTTGCTTCAGCATGCTAAATCATTGCTGAAGGCTGCTTTATATTATTTTGAAAATTGATCTAGTGTAATATTAATCCCTTTAGAAACATAAAAAGGAATTTATCAAAAGCAAAGTGGCGTCTTTTTATATATCGATATAGATATCTCTATATATCTATAGGGGTGTTAGGAGTTCGTCCTGTAACCGGTGGGTTGCTGGTTCGAACCTGCGCTCTCTCCGTCTGTCATTTTGTCCTTGAGCAAGACACTTGACTCAACTTGCCTACCGTGTATGAATGGGTGAAATAGAAATAGATACAAATATATATAAATAATTTTACACTACCTCACGTTGGTTTGTTACATAATATCGTGATAAAATACACAGCAGTTTTTGGTTGAAATGTGACAAAATGCACGGATGTTTGTAAAAGGTGAGTGAATGCGTTTGCAAGGCACTGTAGGCTGAAAGAACAAAAAGAGAAAGAGGCAATAACAGCCCAGCCAAAATAAAACAAATATATTAAAATCACAGAGAAAATGTCCAGCCTTTCTCTGCAAAGTAGGTGCATGTTCCAAGTCTGTGGACATCATAAAAGGACCATTTTGTGGCGGTATGTTGCAGAGCAACCTGATATATTGCATTGAATTGGCTATGAGACACATCCTATGTCATTACAGCTTAAATCTGTCAAGACTGCATTAGCCAGATTAGCATGAGACTCTGCTAAATGCTTGCATCCTGCACTGTCTGAAGATAAAACACTTGCAAGTTGTGAAACTTCAACAAAGCTCAACCTACGTTATGAATGTGGGAACATGCAGAGTATGAATGATAAGCTTGTGGTATTCAGACAGGTTGACAGAGGCTGAGAAATCCCACAGCAGGGCTGAGACCGGGATTATTTTAGGTGAGACCTGAGCAAACATCTGGTTTAGCCAGAAATAGTCCAAAGCTGTGCAAAGGGGTTGACTTTGGGTCAAGTCCAAGGCAGGCAGATTATGATCAAAACATGAATACACTCATTATGAGCATTACTGTCATCAACTCAGTCTTATAATTTATTTGTTGTGTTCTATTCTCAGGGTGGAATGACAACAATAAACTGCAAGGATTTAAAAAAAAAACAGAACTGGGTGCAAATGCTCAAATTCATTGTGGACTTTCTGTAATTCACACAGGCTCATAATTATGCATATAAAGTCATAGATATACACTCACCGGCCACTTTATTAGGTACACCTTGCTAGTACCGGGTTGGACCCCCTTTTGCCTTCAGAACTGCCTTAATCCTTTGTGGCATAGATTCAACAAGGTACTGGAAACATTCCTCAGAGAGTTTGGTCCATATTGACATGATAGCATCACACAGATGCTGCAGATTTGTTGGCTGCACATCCATGATGCGAGTCTCCCGTTCCACCACATCTCAAAGGTGCTCTTATTGGATTTAGATCTGGTGACTGTGGAGGTCATTTGAGTCCAATGAACTCATTGTCATGTTCAAGAAACCAGTCTGAGATGATTCGTGCTTTATGGCACGTTATCCTGCTGGAAGTAACCATCAGAAGATGGGAACACTGTGGTCATAAAGGGATGGACATGGTCAGCAACAATACTCAGATAGGCTGTGGCGTTGACACGATGCTCAATTGGTACTAAGGGGCCCAAAGTGTGCCAAGAAAATATCCCCCACACCATTACACCACCACCACCAGCCTGAATCGTTGATACAAAACAAGATGGATCCATGCTTTCATGTTGTTGACGTCAACTTCTGACTACCATCCGAATGTCGCAGCAGAAATTGAGACTCATCAGACCAGGCAACATTTTTTTAATCTTCTATTGTCCAACTTTGGTGAGCCTGTGCAAATTGTAGCCTCAGTTTCCTGTTCTTAGCTGACAGGAGTGGCACCCAGTGTGGTCTTCTGCTGCTGTAGCCCATCACCTCAAGGTTCGACGTGTTGTGTGTTCAAAGATGCTTTTCTGCATGCCTTGGTTGTAACGAATGGTTATTTGAGTTACTGTTGCCTTTCTATCAGCTCGAACCAGTCTGGCCATTCTCCTCTGACCTCTGGCATCAACAAGGCATTTGCGCCCACAGAACTGCCGCTCACTGGAGATTTTCTCTTTTTCAGACCATTCTCTGTAAAGCCTAGAGATGATAGTTAAGAATGTATGATTCTGTGGCCTTTTCTAATCATCTCTTTGCTGCCCTAATTAAATAAATCTGCCCTTGTTGCTCATCTGCCGCACCACGCACTGCTACAACTTTCACAACTTAACTGTTGATATCACATAAGACGCAACACATAGTCAAGGATAAACTGATACAAGAGGATGACACCCTTTAGGAGGGTTAAGAACAGGCATAGATAAAAGCAGGACTCACGCTCCATTCTTTGCTCCTCTCGGTTCATCCCTAAGATGAGGGGGGCCCGGTACCGAAGGTGAATGTCACTGTATCTGTTCAGTTGTATACTCTGGACACAAGTATAAAATCTTGATTTTATACTTAACCATTTCTCATTATTTCACAAGGTAAATACTTTGCTGGTTTTACTGGTTGGGTCTCGGAACTGGAGAGAAACAGACCCGGTGG
>JAHUTJ010002141.1:0-14381 GCA_036250325.1 Characodon lateralis
CCTGAAATATTTCAGTTAGTGTGCAATGAATCTAAAATATATGAATGTTAAATTTTCATCATGACATTATGGAAAATAATGAACTTTATCACAATATGCTAATATTTTGAGAAGGACCTGTAAATAATACTGAATTGAACTGTTAAAACTGTGGACCCGAGAAGACAATCTATGTCACTCATTTCTATGTCATAACCAACAACAGCTTTCAAAAGCTGTGCAGGTAAATGCACGCCAACGCTCACGTCAACCACAGGACTTTGGTGATTTATTATTAGTCAAGTCACAGGAAATGAAAACACTAACTGAATGTTTGCACTACGTACCAACAGTGGCACAAGTGCCAGGGTGGAAGCGGTCATCACAAAATCTTTGGAGAAGGGAGGTCTTTCCGACGCTGGAGTTCCCCACCAGGACAATCTTGAAGAGGCGGTCAGGTGCTGAAAGAACACCTTCCTCCTAGAAAACAAATTATAGAAAAATAGAAGGCTATCTGTTGGATTTATTTGAGGCCTTGGTTATATCACATATATCACAGGATTACAACAGCAGTTAGACCTTACATGTGGCAACGCTTACATTTATGCTGGTTTCTTTGCCAACCGGCTGACCCCTTGGAGATGACGGGATTTGTCTTTCCTCCACACTTTCCTCAGACTGCTGCAGTTGAAGTGATGACGACCTCCCGTAAACAGCGCTCATCATATCCACACCGTCTTCACTGCCCGAGCCTCTCTCTCCTTCAGCAAACTCCTGGAGAGCATTTTCAGTCTGGCTTTCAATAAGTAAGTAGGGGAGGTGGTCTTCTTCAATTGAGATGATCCTCTGGAAATGACCGTTTGCTTCAGCGGAGATCGACGGCTGGTATAATCCGTTAACTAGGGTCTGCCTTAGAGCAGTGGAAGTTAGTTCCTCCTCATCCTCACTGCAAAAACATTACCATTACATTAACCTGCAGTGCTAACATTGGTCTTTGGACAGCAGTGAGTTCTGTTTGGTTTACCTTTTAAAGACATCTGTGCTGGTTTGTTTCACACCATCAATCAAAGACCTCTGCTTCAAAGTTTGTTTGGTACTCTTTGGTTTCTGCAAAGTAAGATTTTGTTCCCATTTTTAATACATGATTCTGGGTTAAAGGGTTTATTTGGTTTGAAAAACATGAGATACATGCAAACAATGTTTGATACTTCTTTGAACACACTGGAATAGATAATACGCACCTGAAAGGACATGTCTCTTTCATCCCGCAAATGTTTGTTCATTTCTCTGAACAGAACAGACACAGGTGACACTGAGATAAATAACTGGAATAAACAAAATGTTCCTACTTCTTATAGAATTAAGTATCTATGCAAACAGCTCTTTTAAGACTAAATGCTCAATGGCAGAAACAGGTCCCCACTTTTTTGCATTATTGATGACCTCAAATGTTGACCCCAAACATCATTGCTTGTAAAGATGCCCTACGAATGTCTCCTAATCAGGATTGGAAAATCCATCAGGATGCTACTGGGCTAACGTTATTTTACATGTTGTGAGCCTGTGTGAATTCAAAGCCAGAGTAAATAAAAGCTCTCAGTTATACTACACAGTTGGCTTCTCACATACTTGCTTGATGTGGGATCTGACTTTTGTCTAGATAAGGTGACTTACAAAGTTAGCTTAAAGACCATGTCACTCTTCCTTCCAATACCTCTGTTATTTCACTACAGACCGGCCTTGTGTTTTACTAGTGTAGGAAGATATGCTGCATTAAATAAATCAAACTGAACCATCTGATAGTGAAGTGAACGATGTTTGATTACCAGTTACGCCGGGCCACCACAGAATGTTTGGATATGTTGAAAAACTCTAATAAGAGAGAAACTGAACGAATGATCAGAGCAAATCTTAGATGATAATAATAATAATACCAAATCCAATGCTACACTATGCAGACTCTCTGTCTGCACTGATGAAGTCACCCACCTCGCCATGCCTGCATGGCTCTAGTTGATGTAAGTCCAACTTACCTGCTGGTTAATTCAGCTAATAATTATCTGACCATTAGGGGGTCAGTCAGACTGTGTACTGTACTTTCATTTTCTAGACGTTTGAGTGATCGTAAAGACAATAACGACAATAGAAACGTACCCGTCCAGACAAAGTACAACACTGAACGTTAGACCCTTCATCCCAATAGACATACACCATACAAAACAGAGGCTTACAATAACGACACAGATACTTTATAGATGTGCAATGACTTTCTTCATGTCAACATAAGACAAGAAACACAGTGACAAACTTAAACCTTTAGCTGCCATTACTTTATGTTTACAATCATGATCTGTCTCAGCTGCAGCTACTTTATGGAGTCATACCTCAAAAGGTCCAGCTGTTTCAGAAGGCTTGCTCGCTCTCGTTGCAGTCCTTCAGTAAGTCTGTATATTTCCCTGTGTTCAAAAACAATCTGTCAGTTTTAGTAACCGAATAAAGTTTATGTTCTGTGGTTCTGCTTAAGACCAAAATTTAACAATGAAAAAATGATCCAGAGCAGAAAAATTAAAATTCGCCATGTTCTTTGGCAGAACTTTTTCATAGTACAGTAGCTGCAAGTTAAATGCTGTACGTCACTTTCAGATAAACACGCAGAAATGATTTAGTCCAATAGGCCTGATATTATGTGATTAAATTCAATGTTTCATTAAAGTTAAAGATCACTTGCATCTCTTTCTCCTCATGAAGTCGCGTGGATTGTTCCTGCAGCAAACTCAGCTGCTCCTGAGCCAATGTCAGCTCCTGGCTGACGAGCTCCAGCTCTCGAGCCAAATCATCGTTAGTCTGTTTCAGCTTCACGTTTTCCACTTTGGTCACATGTTGCTCACTATGAAGCTCCTGGCACTGACACTCCAGCTGAAAAGAAATTGTTTAAGAAAAATGCTTAAACCTTTAAAGCTTTTACAACCAAAATATCATGCATGTGATAGATCTGACCAAAATCTTAATTACTACAAAAAATAAGCTTCCGAATCAACTAGGAGATTTTCAATGCATTTTTAAGATCTGCCTCAGAGTCCTGACGAAACTAAACTCATGATAGCTGTTGTTGGTCAAACGTCTGATTTATTCAGTCCCATTTTGAGCCGCCAATGTTTAGTGATCAAAGCCCGTGTATGGGTTTTCCTTTATGATCTTAGTGCTTTTTGTCTGTTAAAATGATGTCCTCAGTAAACTAGGCTGCATTGGCTGCTGCAACTCCCTGTCTGACTGTGACGTGACCAGTGTTCAAATATCCCCAGACAGCTCTGTCCAGTTTAAACATTTTAAAAGGGGCAAAATAACCATCTAACATCATGCCAAATCAAATTTAAGTGGTGAACTATGAACCTGAATTAATTCATTTTAACCTGGCTAAACCAAGCTTACAACTAGTTCATGCTGAAAACGAACCAACAGCATCATAATTAGTCTGTAACAGCAAACATGTAGCATCTTTACTAGTGCTTTAAACAATTTTGTCATTTTCATTACTGGACATACTGTATTTATGCTGTTTGATTCATAAACAATTTGACGTTGCCTCTACATAAGTAGGACTGGGCTCAGATCTGTCTGATTTCTGGTGATATTTTAATCAGTGTGTTGGTTGTTAAGAGCTGCTAAATGACTGTTTTTCTGGCCTTTTGTTGTTATCAGTTATCCTGTGTCTCATGCTTCCTGCTGAGAGGTCCTGGTTTTACAGAGCAGACATCGTTTGTTTTGGTCTACATCTGGACTCCTGGGGTGGGGGGTTTAGTCTGAACGTCTCCACTGACCCTTCTCTGTTTTTGGAAGAGGTGTTCCAGCTCCTTCTCCTTACTGGACAGCTGCAGCTCCAGGTCTTTACTCCGGGACAGAAATCGCTCATAATCCTTGAACAGTTTTTAAAAACAAAGTAAGAAAAATTGGAAGAAAATAGTATAGGTTTGACAAAATACACAAAGTTAATTAAAATACTGCTGTAAAACTTTTACCTGCAGTACAATTTTGTCTTTTTCACTTTTTATTTGCTGCTCCATTTCTTCATAAAGGTGCTGAATCTCATCGTCATGTGTTGCTGCTTTCCTAAATGGATAAAATTCATATGCGCATCAATATGCTAAATAAGGAAATAACCTCATAGTCAAAACACATTTAAGAGTAAACCGACAATGACTGCTTTTCAATAGCTGTCAAAGGAAACAATCATTTCTTTTAGGTTTATTGTTTGTCAAACCTTTTAAGAGCACTTTCCATCTCCCTCTTCTCCTGGTTGGCCTCTCTGATCTGGGCCGTCACTCTGGCCAAGAAATGCTCAAAATTTGACAGAAGGTGTGGTTCATCGCGGCGCAGCTTGGCCCACAGAGTTCGCACCTCAGCAGGACTGATGATACATAGTTGGGTGTAAATGAGAGCAGAACTTGCAGTAATTGTTCATTAAATAGCATGTAGAAGTCAGACTAAAAACAAGATGAAAAAACAAAACCCTCCTGATTTAGAACAAGCATGTAGCCATCAGATGGATCCACATTTGTGTTGGCCAACTTAACACAAACATTGCATACGTCTGCAAAATGTGCTGAGCAAGAAACACAAAAACTCAGAGTGCCTTGCATTCATACTTTCTTCCCCATTTTTACATTCTGAATTTCTAAACCTAAATGCATTTTATTGGGATTTTATGAAGATTTTGCAGTCAGACTGAATGGAAAGCATTTGAGCAGCAATTTTTAAGCCAATGATTTTCAGTAGCTTTTAGGTCAGGACTTTGACTAAGCCATTCTAACAAATGCATTTACTTTGATCTAAGCCATTCCTTTATAGCTGTGGCTATATGTTTAGGGTGATTGTC
Source organism: Characodon lateralis (assembly GCA_036250325.1). Classification (NCBI taxonomy): domain Eukaryota; kingdom Metazoa; phylum Chordata; class Actinopteri; order Cyprinodontiformes; family Goodeidae; genus Characodon; species Characodon lateralis. Next base: position 4,853 of record JAHUTJ010002141.1, read on the forward strand.
CTACTGGAAGGTTAACCAACCTCCACCTCAGTCTCAGGTCTTCTGCAGCCTCCAACAGGTTTTCTTCCAGGATTGTCCTGGATTTAGCTCCATCCATATTTCCATCAACTCTGACCTCCTTCGCTTTCCTACCAAGGAAAAGCGACCACACAGTGTAATGCTTTAAGGAACTCTTATGGCTTCTCTCAACAATGCTTTTCGTCTTGCCACTCTTCCATAAAAGGCAGACCTAACCCTGATTTAAACTAAACCAGAACTTCCTCCCTGAGCGGTCTGCTGTGTTCTTGGTCTTAATGATGCTGTTTGTTCTCCAGTGTTCTCCAACAAACCTCTGAGGCCAGAAACAGAACATCTGGAATAACATGAAATCACACAGAGGTGGACTGTTTACCAATTATGTTGCACTGGATTTTATTTAGATGTATCAGATAAAAGCAGGTAATAAAAACCCTGCCACACTTTACAGTTTTACTTGGGAAAACATTAAAACAACACGTCTCCTTTTCCCTCTACTACACTATCAGGCACTACTATTGTTTCTGAGGTTCAGGGTGTATAAAACCTTATGCAAAGCACTGTGCCTGCAGACGTTATTGTGTTCGATCATCATCAAAAACAAAACAAAACAAAAAAATTTCTTTTTTATTTATTTTTTCATTTACTCAGTAAACAAATAAGAAAATAAGCTGAATGAGATTTTGGAAATCTGGAAAAACTAACTTTGTTCATAACTAAAGGCCTTTTCCCAGCTAAGAACTGAAATAAAAACTTGAATACGAAGTGGAAAAAATGTAATTCATTTTCAGTCTGATTTGACCTATAACCTTGAGGTTTGCCTAGCAACATTTAACACTTTATGCATGTTGGAGTTAAAGTCAGGGAGAACTGCAAAAACCTAATGAAAGGTTTGAAAAATGAATGCCTTTATTGTAATAAATCAACATTTTATTGAAAGAAAACTAAAATAAACAAAAAATGAAAGTCCAAATAAAAAAATAAAGAAAAAAAGGTTTGAATATTCTGGTACAGTGGCAATCATAAACACTTTGGTTTACAACTTAATTAGAAATTTAAAACGTGAATAAAAAAAAAAAAAATCTTTTTACTGGTATTCAAATAATAAGTAACATCTGTAATAAGTGCATCTGAGTCATTTTATTGTGAAGTTTTCTTGTGTAACCATATAAAGATCAGTTTGTGCTGCACGAACTGTAATGATTTAAAAATGTCATCCTTGCTTCCTTCAACAGGATGTTTAAATGCAGCATCCACCTCCACCACTCAAAAAACGACTTCCATCTTCCAGTCTTGTCAAGCCATGCATCACATAAGATGGTTCGATTTTTATTCTAGCATAGAAAAGGGCAGCCAAAAATAGCCATAAAGTCAGATTTATAATTTTTAAAGAGACATTTAGCATAAATTTTGATATAATATGCAGATGAAGTTTTTTTAAAAGGCTTCTTTATAATTCCTTACAGGTTAATTACTCTTTACATATATTGTTACACAAGCATGGATGGTGACAGGTAGCACAGAAACAGCTATGTGAGCAAAACTTCCAGCTCTCAGTTTACACAGCTGATTATCGTCCCAGCCCAACTTCCTGAACATGTAGCAGACATTCAGCGGGCTCAGAGTCGTGACCTACAAGCACAAGCCTGCACACACAGTACTCACTTCTCTAGGATGCTGCTGGCCCCCAGGCTCTCCATGAGCATGGCAAAGTGCTTTTCCTCGTCATCTTCACCTCTTCTTCCTGGACCCTCCTCCCACTGGGACTGGTATAGAACCTCTGGCAGGCTTTTACTGAGGTTTTTCTCACCCATGACATCATCTAGAGAAATCCTACGACCAAACAAAAACCCACCTAAAAAAAGGCAATAAAATGGAGAACTCAAGCATCAACATGCAGATCAGGTGCTGATTGTAGCCATATTTAGTGTTGCAAGGTGATGGAAACATACTAAAACCAGAGGAGAACTCTTCGAGTGTGAGGAATCCATTGCCATCAGAATCAAGCATATCAAATACGTTCTCCAGCTCTTCTGCACTAAGGGGAAGCTCACCATTCAGTCTCTGTCAAAAAGGACAAAAAACACCTCAGTTTTTAAACAACTCTGAAGGACATTAACTTTACTGTAGCTATAACAACTGCCATTTGTGAGTTTTAAATGCAGGAGAAAGTATTGGATTAAGGATGAGAATTGGCTTCTTTCTCTTGTATTGTGTGACCTCAATAAAACAGTTTCATACATTATGTTAACTAGGATGTTTAATCAACACGTGCACCAGATCTGCTGCCCATAAAAAAATAAAAATCACTCCTTCATAATGAAGGACAATCCAACAATAGACAGATTAAAACAGCTGGCAGAACATCCAAAATAGAGTTCTCAGTGTCATCATTTTTAATTAAAAGGGTGAAGTAGTGTTTTAGTAAACAACTCCGCAGGAACTGGACACCTGCTGCCATAAAATGTGTTAAAGGTTCCTGCAAATTAAAATCTGTTTATGTTGCTGTTACATTTAGAAGAATTAATCTTTCTGAAAATAAGGCTGGAATCGGAGGATTTGCATTTTGTTCTAAACTAACAGGTTTACAAGAAGATGCAATGAGATCCTGCAGTAGACCTGACAGACAGTTGGACTAGTGTCAAGGACCGTCAACACAGCCACACCTTTAAACCATCTTGGTTTTTATGCAGTGTTTACACTGTTGAAATGTTGACTGAAGCCACCCTTTCAATCCAGGGCTGGAACACAGAAAGATAGCATCTGCTTTGGACAATCAGCTGTTCTGGTGAAGAGTTATCTGCTCAATGCATATCCCTCAGACAAACACAGACCAGACGTGAAGCTATCCAGCTAGAGGTCCTGGTCTGAAAAGACATTCTGTTGTAAAAATTATACAAAGTGACTAAATTACAAAGAAAACCACATTTAGCCAAGTTAAAGTTCTGCTTCAGTTTTTATTTTTCAAACTCAAAAATTTCAGATAATCAAACATTTATATAAAAAAACATATCAAACATAATATCAGACAAATATACTGTGAGGAAACACAAAAAGTAGCTTTTAAAACGAGGAATTAATTTAAAGATGGATTATCTCGCTGAACCAACCTGGTCCTGTGTGAGAAAATAGTGTCCCTCTTGTTAAATCACAAATTCACTGTGATTCAACACATTTTTGGAAATCTGAGTGCAGTTTTACTAGCTACACCCAGGCCTAAATAGCATTAGACCAGTAAAATAAAAAACCTCTTAAGCAGAACCTGTTTCACAATATGAAGTAGGCTAAAAGATCACACCATGCCATGATAAAAAATAAAAATAAAAAATCAATATATGGGAAACAAAGTCACTAACATCTGCCTGGAAATAGTTACAAAGAAATTTCTGAGACACAGTGAGAACCATTACACACACAGGAAGAACACAGGAACATGGAGCAGTGGAGAACCTTCCCAGGAGGGGTGGTCTACCAAAATTACACCACAAGCTCATCAACAATTCATCCAGGAGGTCATAGAAGAACCCAGAACAACATCTAAAGCTCTGCAGGCATAACTGCCTCAATTAAGGTCAGAGGTCATGATTCAACTGTAAAAAGAGAGATTGGGCAAAGATGGCCTCCATGGGAGACTTCCTAAGCCAGAACCAGTCCTGGCCCAAAAGAATACAAAGTCCATCTCACATTTACCAAAGGAAACATTTTGATGATCCTGAAGGTTTTGGGGAAAATATTCTGTGGGCTAATGAAAGAAAAGAGGACCTTTCAGGAAGCTGTGTGTTCGCTTCATGAGACATAACAAGCATATCAGAAACATCTCAACAGTCAGGTGGTGGCAGTGCGATCGTCTGGAGCTGCTTTATGGCTTCAGGACCTGGACAACTTGCCCTAATTCAAGGAACCATATGTTCTGTTTTCTAGCAGAACCTCCTGAAGGAGAATACCCTTTAGTTCACAACATTACGCTAAAGAACACCTTAATAAAGAAGCAGCAATAATCCAAAGAACACTAGCAAGTCCAACTCTAAGAAGCTAAACAAAGAAGAGGTGAATTGTGTTTTACGTGGCTCAGGTGTTTCTTCCAGAGGGTTTCCATGCTGGAAAACCTTCTAAAGTGGCTGAATTAAAACAGTTCTGCACTTGATTGGGGTAAAAATTCCTCCACAATGACAAAAAAAGACTTACTGCCAGTTATCAAATGTCTGATGGCAGTTCTTGGTGCTTTAGGTAGAAATTACTTTCCAGGGCCGTGTTGGTTCTGAAAGCTTTTTTCCACTTTATAATTAAAAATTATTACTTGAAAACTGCTTTTTGCATTTACTTCAGGTCATATTTGTTTGATGTTAAGATTTATTTGATGATCTGAAACTAATAAGAAGCAAAGAAAGAAGAAATCTGTTTGAGGGCAATTTTTTTTCACAGCCCATCTTTTAGATTGTTATATAAAGTATAAAATGTTTAATTTAATAAGAGTTTGGTTATATAAAAAGTGGTTAGCAGACCCTTGCCTTTTTAAAAGCCTTCTAATTCCCAGAACATCATCCTGAACAATGGATCAAAGCTTATCCTGTACCCATTTATGCTCTTTAGAGAGAGAGCACTGAAGTGCCTCATCAAAGCATTGGATGAGCATCAGATGGGCCAGTGAATCTGCACAATAATGCAGGTGGACGGGTTGTATGACAAAGCTCCATGAGTCCAAGTGTCTCAGTCTCTTTGATGTTGCTTTGAGTAAGTCGCACAGCAATATCGCCGTCTGGTCCGGCATCATTGACGAGTGCACAGACCATCCCTGCACTGTGTTCTTATTCAAGCACTGGTGTGGAAATCGACAAAGCTACAACAAATGTGAATGTGATTCTCCATACAGAGAGGATACAATGGTCCTACGAGAGAGCAAACAATAAACCGAAGAGTTCTCACAGTTTCTTCTCTTTTATTTCCATGTTTTTATTTTGCCCTCTGGAGAACTTTGAGTTTCTCTGGGTCTGACGGCACTGTTCAAACTGTCAAATGTAATCAGATGCTACCTGAACTTTTTTTAAATGCAACATTCAGCTCATCTGTTTATCTTATAAAGAAGAAATTAAAGCACAGATGCAATTTGGCAGTAAGCTTTAACCAGCAGCCTCACCTGCATGTCCCGGCGGGTGATGAAGCCCTTGTTCTCAATGTCACACATCTGGAAGAACTCATGGGTTTTCTCCAGGATAGTGTTCTGTCCATCATCTGAATTCCCGCTCCTTCTCAAGTCACTATCTCGTGCACACAGGTTGTCGCTGCTTCCTTTCCTTTGGCATGTAATCTGGGCCATGCTGCCGCCTGCTGTGTTGATGTCGGGACATGGAGCAGTGAAAGCTGCCATGATGTCAGTGAGTGTCTTGAAGTAAAAGTATTTTTCTGCGTCCTTCACATGAGCCAGCTATAGACAGAGAGCTGGAGGAAAGCGAGCTTCAGACTGCTGTGAAACTGAGGCTTTCAGCAATGTCACTGATTGTCATCCCTTAGCAACCACCTCTTTAATTACCAGATGAAGCCTATGAGAAATGCAGAAGGAGGGTCTCTTAGTTGCCATATCTGGACCAGTATATAGAACCAACAGGAATAATTTTATTCTATCTATTAAATCAGAAAATGAATAGGATGCTGTGGAAAGGTACTCACACTTAAACATTTTTTAACCATGTGTTGTCCTGTTAACAACAGAAACCTTAATGTTTTTAATTGAGATTTTTATGTTAAAAACCAACATACAGAAGTGCATAATTGTAAAGTGGAAAAACGTATGCATGGCTGTCTTACAAAAACAGAAAAAAACAACTGAAAAGTGTGGTGTGCATCTAATTTCAGTCCCCTTATGATGGCAGCTTGTTGCATTTTATTTAAGGGTATTAGAATTCTGGGGTCTAAATGCCAAATGACACTATTTTGTAAAAATAAAAAAAATAAAAAAGTGAAACATGTATAATTGTCCTTCTACTTCAAAAGTATGCTCTACTTTGTATGTTGGTCTGTCCCTTAAAAACACAATACTCAACATTGAAGAATGTGGTTCAAAAATAAAAAATACTTGAGGGTAATGATACTTCTGCCAGGGCCAGTTAAACAGGTATGCCCCTACGTGGCCTACAGACTACGGAAGAGCAGGGCTGGCACCCCAGCAGAAGAATAATAGAACTATACCATGTTATAAAACAAAAACTTTAGAGTACTTACAATACCTGCTCCACGTTTGCACAATATGTTACATTTTTATTTTTACACTTCGGTAAGGGGGAGCATTGTTTGAGACAAATGAAAAACAACATTCGCTCTTTGTATTCTCTTCAGGGACGATGTTCTGACACTAATGACATCTGACAAGTAAACCCAAAACCTTTGCTTTATTGACTGACTGATGTAACTCACTGGGCTTTTTTCTGCGTAGACTGGGTGCACTGGTTTGGAAGATTGCCTCCCACTTGTACTTCTTAAGTATGTTTGGTTAATTTATAAGGTGTGTGATGATCCATACAAAAAAGAAAGATATGGTAAACAAGTATAAAAGACATGCATGTAGGCAAAGAGAGCATGATCCCTTGGGAAAGTTTTTCTACCAGAATTTCACTAAAACTAATATAAATAAGTACTCTTAAATAAAACAAATAAGTTTTTGTACAATTCAAGTGTGTATTTTCAAGTGTCTCAAGTATTTATTACCTCTCAAGATTTAATAAAGGCGACAGGTCACATATTTCTGAAAATATTGGACTTGAATATGTCTGAAGGTGAACCAAAAACATTTTTCAAGCTTCATGATGGGGAAAAAAACAGCATGTCAGAGTGAACAAGACACAAGAGGATATAAGAAAGGGAACCAAGTTTAACTGCTGTTTGGAAAGAGTGATGCAGGCCTTTTTTTCTCTACTGTGACACTTGTGTTGCATTCACTGTACACGTGGATTTTTCAAAACCATGTCATTTTCTACCACGGCAAAATGAAAATTCAAAGCCAATCTTAAAAGAATTTAAGTATCTAACATTTTTGCAGTTTTCTGGAAGTTTGTTCCAGATTAGTGGAGCATAACAACTGAATTCTGCTTCTCCATATTTGGTTCTGGGAGGATGAAGAGCAGACTTGACCCAAGCGGTCTGAAAGCTGCAAATAATGATGATAGATCTTTAATGAGTTTTGTTGCCAAGTCATTCAGTGACTTATAAACTAACAGAAGCATTTTAAAGTCTGTTCTCTGAGATACAGGGAGCCAGTGGAAGAACTTTAGAACTGTCTTAGTTCTAGTGAGGACGGGTTCAGCAGCATTCTGGATCAGCTGCAGTTGTCTGACTGTTTAGGGAGACCGGTGAAGACACTGCTGCAATAATCTAATATTAAAAAGGACATTTTGAGGAATGATGTAGAAATCTAACAGACTTTGAAAACGTGTAACTTCTTCTTGTGGCTTTTCTAGTCAATCTGGAATACCACCAATTGTTTTTACGTTTCCAATAAATGCATCATATTTACCAGCCACAATGTGAAGTTTAATGATCAGAAACTATGTGCTTTGCATGCAGACCTTATCAGTTTTAGGGCTGGACGTGTAACAGCTGTTGGAGCTACAGCAGTTAGCAACACTGTGGTTGAAACCACAGTGAGAAGAACTCTAAAGTCCTAACCACAACCAGACTCTGCAAAGCTCCTTTGTCCGAACCACCACTAGCAACAACAATATGTGATCTACACAAGCCACAGTGATGTTCACAATGTTAACTTTCAATGACCTAGATAGGGACAATCATCCAACTGCTGATCATGTCATCCCTGACAAACTATTTAAGGGGAATGATAAAAAATAAGCTGTCAAACTTTTGCATAAACCTGCTCCAAAGTTACAAGAAAGCAGGTGTTTAAGCAGACTCACCTGAGCTGAGCAAAGTGTCTTTGTTTCCTGTACTTACCTGAAACATGACTAGTTATCCGTCAAATAGTGTAAGGCTTTTATCGCCACATGGTTCTGCAGGAACCCGTCGGAGCGAAAAGCCACATTTATTTCACACAACATAAGGCAGCAAGTTAGGAAAAATAAATGCATCTACTTCACCTCCGTTAAATATCAAACATGCAGTCAGAGAGGAGCTATTGAAGAAGCTGAATAGATGATACACCAAACAAGCAGGAGTAATGGACACATCTAGAACCTGCATAAATGAGCCAGACCTTTGCTTCAAGCAAACAAACAGAAATTACTAACAAACACAAGTTTAGAAAAGATGTTACAAAAAACACCTGAGATAACACACACAGTTCCTCTCTGACATTTAGAAACTTCCTGAAACAAATATAACTCATTAACACTTACGCAATTGTTCAAATAAACTTTAAATGTGTTAAACGCACTTCCTTGTAGCATCTTTCAGACGCCAACAAGGTGTTTCCCACTCTAACCAGCAACGTCAAAGTTACGCTGCTGGCGTAAATGAACTTTAACGCTGAGAAGAAGCGAAGTAAAACTACGCACCGGTGGACGAACCGTTGGACCGGGTCGCGCTGAGGAACCTTGACAAGTTCGCTGTTAACAGGTGGAGTCGCGGATCCGTGAGTGCAGGAATTTCACTGAACTGTCGTAGTGACGGAGCTCACTGGGAGGGAGGGGCTTCGACGAAGTCCTCGACGGTTACCTGGGCAACGGCAACCAAGCAGTTAAAGCCCAGAGAGCACGCGCTGCTAAGGAACACCCAATAAGATCGTTAATTCTGAAGTATGAAGAAATACTCCAAAATATTTTGAGCACAGCTACAAGAGAACCACGACAGAATGCCCTCCGTCAGGTTCTTTGAACGGTTTCCCAGAGAGAAACTACACAGAAAAATTCATCATACATACATACATACATACATACATAACTACATACATATATACATACATAACTACCTACATACATACATACATACATACTTGCATACATACATGAATATATACATACTTCCATACAAAAATACATACTTGCATACATACATACTTGCATACATACATACTTCCATACATACATACATACATACATACATACTTGCATACATACATACATACATACATACATACATACATACATACATACATACATACATACATACTTGCATACATACATACTTCCATACTTGTATATATACATACTTGCATACATACATACTTGCATACATACATACATACATACTTGCATACATACATACATACATACTTGCATACATACATACTTGCATACATATATACTTCCATACATACATACATACTTCCATACATACATACATACATACATACATACATACATACATACATACATACATACATACATACATACATACATACATACATACATACATACATACATACATACATACATACATACATACTTCCATACATACATACATACTTTCATAAATACATACATCCTTTCATACATACATACATACATACATACATACATACATACTTCCATACATACATACATACATACATACATACTTGCATACATACATA
>JAHUTJ010002142.1:0-14373 GCA_036250325.1 Characodon lateralis
CTTGTATATGTCATTCCCAAGACGAACTGACGCTGTATTGGCCGCAAAAGGAGGCCCTACACCATACTAATAAATTATTGTGGTCTAAAACCAGGTGTTTCAGTTTCATTGTCCAACCCCTGTATGTTTTGAGGCAATAATGGGAATAATTATGTAATTTTCTTCATTTAGTACTAGATTCCAAACTCCCAACTTGATCAAACAACCTGAAGTACTTTTGTTTTTTATTTTATGGTCAATGTTTGTTACATTTGATTGTTGCAATAAAGCAATGTTTGTTCAAATGGTTCTGTATGTCCTTAAGCCCAGCAAAACTGTCAAAAATCAGAATCATTGTTTCAGAAAGAAATGGGTAGCCGGTAAAAGTCTGAGTGGTCCATCTCTATAAACACATTTAATAACCATAATACACAGAATTAGCCAAAGCAATTAAGCAGGTTGGCTTTTAAACACTGTATGCTGCTCGTGCATTGAAATTAATACAACACAGCTTCCCATTCCTGTTACAAAAACATTAATCATTTGATTAATCATATTAATCAAATGGTTTATAATGATTAACATTAACCCTTTTTTTTTTTTTTTTTGCAAAATGTGACCCCCAACGTTCCTAAACTTTCACTATGCAAGTTCACAAAGATGGAGGAAAAAGACCCAAGAAGCAGAAGACCCAGAGCGAGGAAGATGAATCCTCTGCCTCCTCTTCTCCCATTCCACATGACAGACTGAGATTGGCTAATTATACCCTCTGAAGCATCCACTACAGGCCCATAAATCACTGTGGGTCAAAACACCTGCAACACTAAAACCTTCTGCAAAACACATCTAAATGGAGATAATCTCAATATGGAGTGATGAGGATATCTGTTCTTTTAGTATGAATATGCACTCTGGATAAATGAGGAAGTGGGAGAAACCTTGTTCAGACTCACGTGGGGCAGTTGGGTACAGGCATGAGGAAAGTGATGCACAGCCATAAAGTCTCCAGCAGCACGATAATCACCCACTGAGGCCAGTAAGAGAAAATATCTTGGGCAGCGTTCCTCCAATGATGCTGCAGGAACAAATGGGTAAATTAAGAAGGTTTTATTTATTTCAAGTTTTAATGACAAACGTCACATTGTCAGATTCAGTTATCGGGTTTCATGGAACTTATGTGGACGAACAGATGGATGGATGGATGGATGGATGAACGGATGGATGGGCGGATAAACAGACCGGCTGGATGAATGGATGACTGAAAGATGGACAGATGGATGGATGGATGGATGGATGGATGGATGGATGGATGGATGGATGAAAAAAACCACCCACTGAGGCCAGTGAAGATAAATAGCCTGGCCAGTCTTTCTCCACTGATGTTTTTAGTGATGCTAGCATGTTTTGAAATGCTATTCAAAAACATGCTAGCATCCATTCAGCCTCCAGCCTAGTGAATCTTGTCATTTATCCAGCACATTTGTCTGGTTTTATTGGTCTTTTGTTCAAATAAAACCTCTGAAATTATTTAAATGTATTGTTTTTATTATTTAGAAACAGTGAAAACATGTTTAGAGCTACTTAGCGTGCTAACATGCTAAAATAAGATGGTGAAACTGACATTTCTCTAGAGTTTGTGATATTTTCTCTCAACTGCTAGCATTAGATTATTTAGTAGTATTTAAAGATGCTGGACTGGACCCTTCTAATGTATTTTTCTGTTGCGTGCATTAAGTGACTGACAAAAGGGAACTTGACATGAATTGCTCACCGCTCTCTCTGGGATTTGTGTCTGGCCCCAGAAAGTCTGCAGGAGAGACAGAACAAAGTAGGTGAAGCCCAGACGTTGCAGCACTCCAGGGATCCTTAGCCAGGACCAGGACACTGGGACACAGCCAGCAACACACAGAGTAAACTACTGCACAAAGGACACCCACATACAGTACCTATTCATATTGGACATTGTCAACTGTGTATCTCAAAGTCAAACAAGCTGCAGAAATTACTAATGTTCAAATATGGACAACATTCAGTCCACAAAGATATGGGAATGTCAAGAATGGAGCAAGCTGATTAAAGTTTCTCAGTTATCTCTTGGTCTCGACCTATTGGAACGCCTGTGGTTGGCTGCTAGGCTGACAGATTGATTGTAATCTGCACATTAGTTAATTGAAGACCTCTTTGTCGCACAAAGTGCTGTAAAACAATATGATCCCAATCATTGATTCAAACAAATCAAATAAGAGGCGGAAGTCTCTCCTTTCGAAGGAAAAGAGGAAGCTCTCACTGATGACACTTCAGTTAAATCTGTAGGTTACACTCCCACCAAGATAATTTACAGCCCTCTGCTCACCACAAAGCCTACCCTAAACTGTAGCCATGAAATGATCGAAAGCTGCAAACTGTTACACATTAGCTTGCACTTTTGGTAAATTTATGCTTTCCCACTTTTAATGTTCAATAACAAGAGAACATTGTCTGCTCCCAGTGTCTGAGCACTTTCAGTTATAGAATAAAGGCGGTGGTATAAACAGGAAGTCACAGATACTGAAAAAACTATTTTCTAGTTTATTGCTTTTTATTTTTTAGTTTTGCTGAAACAACACTGCCACTTGTAATCTTTTTAAACAGCCCCACTGTTTAGGCTTCTCTACAGTCAATTCAATCTCATTCCTTCAAATCTTTTTTCCTTTACAGAACTACAGGTTTTTAAATATTACATAAGATCAATAAAAAGGATTTTTAGTACAGAAATGGGGGCCTAGTGAAAAGCATGTCAGTGCCCTGTAAAGTATACCAGAAATGCATTCAGTACTTTGTCAGGACTCGTAAATTACTGCATCAACGTGAAGTTACACGGAAGCAGTCAGCCTGTAGCTTCTCTGATATGGTCAGGGAGCTCAACGTTCAACTAATCTGCATTCTTGGCTCTGGTGTCTCATTTTCATTTTGAAAATACTCCATGGATTCTCCCATATGGAGTACCACAAGGGTCTGTTTGGGACCGGTCTATTTTCACACTACAGACAACTGTTTCAAGGAAACCTGGTCATTTCCAGAAGCCGTTTTTACCTCCCCGTGTGTCCTCTGCATTTATGAAGGTAAAAGCTAATTATCAGGATGAATTTTACTTCAAAAATGGAAAAAAAAAAAGGGGAGGGGGGGGAGGGGGGGGGGGGTCGGTCATTTTCATTTACAAGAAACTTTTGTATGGAGTTTTGTGGATGGAGAGCACTGAGGATTTTAATTTATTTGAATATTTTCAACATTACAATTTAGTAATATCCGTTTAAACATATCTACAGCTCAGATTGTCAGTTACCTCTAACTGCAACAGATTTTAAACCAGGAACGCCTGTTTACAACAGTCTATGGTGAAAGAGGGGGTAAATCCCTCATTCAAGGTAATAATGAAGGAGTTAAATGTTCTTTAAGTTTTGAGGTTCAAAAAACTTTTTTTTTCTCATTGGTTGTTTTATTTGTTGTCACCTTTTTAAAAATGTTTTATATATAATGTACAAAACTTAGCTGAACTGAATATCACTTACTTAAGAATGAATTCTCTATAGATTCACAATGAGGTTCAGGTCAGACAAAGAATGTGACAATTGTAGTCCATGTCCTGGGTCTGGGTGGGGTGGCTCTTAAAGCGTTGGCTCCTACTGAACTTGTAGATAAAAGAGCAGGTACCAACCTCTTCTGATTTGACCATTATTCAAACATTTTACCACAGTGCAATTTATTTGAAGTGAGTCATTGCTTCTGACAAAGGTTAACACCTCCTTCACTCTTGACTGACATTGAAGGGGTTCAACATATCGGGCAGACATGACTCCATTCCCTAATTGGATCAAACTGTGGGACTGAAAAGCTGAGAACCGTCCTTGGAGACAGAGGGCAAAGCTGCTCTTTCTGGTGAAAGTCTCTGAGCTGTAGTGATCAGCAGAGTCCAGCAGCTGCATGAGGGGTGTAACTCTATCTGTTTGTAATTGTCCATTACCAAAGAGCGGTTGTTTTTGCTCAGTCCGCTGCTGTTAAACATCCCCAGTTGCAGGACCTTGAGACTGCGCACTCAACAACATTTTCCTTAACCCAGTTATTCTGACATCCGTGCAGAAAAGTCCATTAGCACCACGGATGTGTAAAGGCTGCCCCCATGTATCCCAAGTGAATGCTCAAATGGAGATTTTCAGCACCAGATCTCAGCTCAAGAGCTTTAGCTTTGATCACAAATGTGGAGGTGAACCCATTTGGCCTTTTTACGAATGACTTAGACCCACATATTTGTAACAAAGGTCTTCAGACACTAGAATAAACATTAAAGCACAGTTTAAACAACATTTTGTGAGTGTTTTACACCTACAGGGGCCGTCTCTGGGAGAGTAGTTGAGAAAGCAGAAGCCGAGCATCATCAGCACAACTGTTCTCCAGGTGATTTTTCTCAGCAGCTGCAGGCAGTTGACTCCTCTCTTCTGCATGGAGCTGAAGGCCAAAACCACTGAAGTCCCAATTATAAACACAAACCTGCAAGACACAAGACCAGGATGTTATTTCATCTTGTAATATTTATGCAGGGTGACATAGGAGCGGAAATCTCAGGATATACTTACCACGGCATGACCAGATCTGCTACGGTTAAACCTGCAACAAATATGCAACAATCAATGAGGAAGCTCTACTCAATCAGGGCTCCGGCATATTTTTCATGTTATCGTTTGATATTCCTTTTCAAGACTAAAAAACATTACTTTTACAATGTTTAAGATGTTTAGTCTGTTTTAGTAGACTTTATTAATCCCAGACGGCAGGCAGACCCATTCGTACAAAGACTAAATATATGATGGCTAACAATAACAGGAAATACAAAACCTGCTAGGCTCATAAAATTGGTGGACATATAGGCCCATTGGGGAAGATTATATAATCAGATTAATAATCTAAAACCCTTGTGTGCAACAGGATACAACAGCATTCAGCAACTTGATAGCTGAAGGAATCTATTTGTCTTCCGAAAAGGAAAATAGAAGTGAGCTTGCATGTTCTCCCCGTGCATGTGTGGGTTCTCTCTGGGTACTCCAGCTTCCTCCCTCAGTCCAAAAAACTTGACTGTTAGGTTAATTAGTCTCTCAAATTGCCCTTAGGTATGAGTGTGTGTGCATGGCTGTTTGTCTTGTGTGCCTCTGTGTTGCCCTGTAATGGAAATTTGTCCAGGGTGTCCCCTGCCTCTCGCCCAATGACTGCTGGATATAGGCACCAGCTCAGCCCGTGACCCTGCAGGAAGGAGCGGTGTAGACGATGGACGGTACCATCTGGACAGCAAAACAAAAACGCCAACCGTTGGGCATGGTGGGCATTTTTCTTGCCAAACGTCTTCACAAAACTATTTTTCACTATTATTTTAAAAACCTGGTTATATTTTATGATATATTAAATCAAGAAACAAGAACAATGTTATAATTTCATGTCGTATGAAATAGTTATTTTTTAGAACTTATTAAATAAGGAATATGTTAATGTAAAAAAAAAAAAAAAATCCATGTAATGTAATCATGTAATGCGCATCAACCTGAATACACAACCTTTTGGGAAAATTCATATTTCATCATATTATAAAAGAGATCACTGTCAGTTCAGCTGAATAAAACAGCTGTTCACAGTAAATTCATATTATTACAGCATTCAAACAAACATGTGGGGGAAGGTGCTCCAGTCAGAATGGGCCAAAGTGTTAAATTTTTGGCCTAGAGGCAAAACGCTGTGTGTGGTGAACAGCTAACATGTATGTCCCCCCTGAAACATTGTGGAGATGCTTGTTGTTCACAGGGAAGCTAGTCAGAGTGGATGGGAAACCTGTTAGATTCTGCAGGAGACCTCAGACTGGCCCGGAGGTCCACCTTCCAGCAGGACAACCCTAAACATACAGCCAGAGCCACAGTGGAAGGATTTAGATCAAAACATATTTGCATGTTAGAATGGTCCAGTCAAAGTCTAGACATAAACCCAACTAAGAATATGTCTTAACATGCATGTTTGGCCTTCATATTTTAAATGGAAAGGTTCTTCCAATGCAACCATGTTGGTGGTGCAAAGTTTTATTAAATGCTAAAAACGCAATGATATTCACAGGACTAGAGTTATTTTAACATAACAGCTTCAGCTGATTAGCTCTCTAAATGAATCAGTTTCAAAAAAGAGTTTTCAGCTGATGTAGAACAAAACAATCTCTGAACTTTACGCTTAAGAGCAGATCATCACTGTTCATCCTCCAAGATGAATCGAACAGATTTTTAAAGTCCTAATTCTTTTTTTAACATTTTCCTTCTGGTTGTAAACAGCCACAAACCATAGTTTGGACTGGCCCTGCTTGAAGAATACCATTCTGTGTGTGTCTGAATGTGTATCTAAGACTCCAATTTATCACAAATGGTGATAACAGATAAGACAACACAGAAGTTGTGATGAGTTGTTTGTGATTAGCATCTTCAGGTCTTATGCAAGTAGAGCACGATGTGTTCTTGCTCTTTAAATTCATGTAACGTCATGTTCTGCATTTCACCTCACCATTCCAGGGTGCATGTTGGAAGAACCAGTAGCCTCCTCCGCCATAGTTCACAAACACCATCACTGTCAGAGCAAACCTGCAAAGACATTAAAGTGATAAGTGTTCGCTTTAGTAAACTCTGACTCAAAAGGAGAAAAAGGTTTTAATAGGGTCTAAATAAAGAAATATAGAGTAAATGAGACTTACTGAGACTTATCATTAATAGGATCAATCATTTTATGATATGTAAGGTTTAGTAACAAGTCCGAACCAAAGTTCTTTATCATGTATTGCATCAAGGATTGCAGATCACTAGACAAGTTTTAATATCAGACAAAGAGGACCTGGTAAAATACAGAAAACTGTTTTCAAGTGAAGATTTGATTTACTAGGAGAAAAAAAAATATCCAAACCAACCCAACTCTGTGTGAAAAACCTTTTAAATCAGGAATTAACTGTGATTAACCAACTTTCTGGAAAGCCAAGTTCAGTTTTACTAGCCACACCCAGTCCTGATGACTGCCTTACCTGGAGAATCAAGAAACCTTTAAAAATAACCTGTATGACAACATGAAGGAGGCTAAAAGTCCTCAAAAAGTATCACATCATGATCTGATCTAAAGAAATTGAAAAACAGCTGAGAAACAAAGTAATGGACATCTATCACTCTGGAAATCCATCTGTATGGCTTTTAGTGAGCCACAGCGAGAGGAGGTATCAAGATATGAAGAAAGCATGGAAGAGTGGTGAACCTTTCCAGGAGTCACCAAATACCTCAATTACTCCATGAACACATGAACAGCTTAACCAGGGAGGTCACACACGATCCCAGATCAACACCGAGTTAAATCAGGATTCATGATAGGAAAAATTACATCAGTGGGAGAATTTCAAGCTGCTGAGTGAAAATAAAACCTACAAAGCATCTTGATGATTCCCAAGGCTTAGTGGAAGATATTCTGTGGACTGGTGAGACAAAAGTGCAACTTTTTGGACAAAACTAACATCTTCTCAGAAAAAGACCATAATACCTGCAGCCAAACACAGTGGTGTCAGTGAGATGGACCTAAACGACTTTCTGTAATTGATGGTATTGATGAATTCTGCTAAAACTATCGGAAGATCCTGTAGTGGAATGTCTGGCTATTGGCTCATGACCTTCAGCTCAGGAGCACTCGGGTTGATAATGATCCAAAGCACACCAGAAAGTCCTCCTCTATATGGCACCAAAAAACTTGGAGGAGTAGAAGAGTAGCCTGGTCAAAGTCCAGACTTAAAAATCTGATTGAGACCCTGTGGGATGACTTTAAATAGGCTGTTTGTGGTTGAAATCCATCACATGTAGCTAAATTAAAACAATTCTGCAAAAAAGAGTGAGTCAAAATCCCTCCAAAGGGAACCTTAACTGCAAACTTATTAGGTTTCCACAGAGGGCCAGGTTGATTTGAAACACTTGTTTTCCTTAGTTAATAAAAGTATAATTTAAAAACTGCTTTCTTGTATTTACTCAGATAATATTTGTCTGTTATAAGTGATTAACCGAAATATGTACAGTAAAGTGTTACAAAAAAGAGAGGTGATCCATAACTGGCCAAATACTTTGACTCTGCACTATAATTCTTTACAGAAAACAAGTACTGAAATATTATAATAGAAAAACAATAAAACAAAGACAATAAAAGTGAGATCATAATACTACATTAACCAATGAATTTAAGTTGGAGAAGTCAGACAATATGCTTTTTATTGTGTCACAACTCCAAATGCTGGGTAATGCAATCTAAGCATTATGAATCACTCAGGAAATGAGCGCTTGTCCTCTGGATCTCCTCAGGCAGCTTTGCTGACTAAAGACTTTGCGCCTAATATATGATACACTTTATCCTTTAGCACTGGCCAAGGCTGCTGAAACACTGCGCTCATGAGATGGAATGCTTCACCGAGTCAGGCACAGGAGGGAAAAATGGTGTTTGAAAACAGGTGGAATTGCCATTACACAACACACACCTGCAGGGGAACGCATAGGTTAAGAAGCAGCATGTTTCTGAACTAGATCAGTTTATAGTTTTATTCAGATCAGTTTTTTAGTGGTTTCATGTGGTATTTAATCAAAACAAAATCATAAGAGTTACTTTGGGAGCAGTAATGAGATTAGTACAACCTCTGAGAATGGGACTGTCTGATAAGGTGCGCTGTATCTACCTCTGCCTCCTCTTGTTTTTCTGTCTGGATTCAATTAGGAGGTGCACTGAAGCCATTACTGCTCTTTTAGCCCCAAGCTGCTGATACAAGATTTTAATCGGCCGCTATCATTTCCAAAGGGCTATTAAAGGAGAGTAAAACCCTCCTGCACATGCTTGTGTTGCTGTCTCACACAGGTACACACACACACATACACTCGAGCTACCATTTAAATTTTGATGAACTTATCCATTAGTTGCCATAGTAACGTAGACAAAGGTTAAACCCCCGCAGCCAGATGAGACCCTGTAAAAATCGCTACAATCTCACCACTTATTGGCCATCTTTTTAATTAAAAACACCCAGCTGTCTGATGCCAGATGAGAGCTTTATTACAGTGACCGCCTCACACGTGTGAGGAAACTAATAATGGATGAAGGGAAATAATTAAAGGCTAATATGATGTAAAATGAAAAGTCTTTGTTTTGTGTTGTATCTGAACACTGCTGACTTTTTTTTTTACCTCGTAATGAAGTTTAGGTTGTTAATATCTCTGTGAAGCTCTCCAGAGAGCATTTTGTTCTTCACCAAAAGGCTTAATTAATGTCTAGGAATCAGTATAAATGATTCAGATGCCTTTTTTACAGTTGCGAAACTGTTATGGCGCACTGACAGGCATCAATATACACATATCATGGGAATAATTGTCACAGTAATTTGGGGCTTTTAATTATTTAGTTGAACTGATCTTTTTTCAGGGTGTAATTATAATACAACAAACCTCAATGGTTTTTAGGAACAAGAACTGGGTGCACAAGAATGTAACAAAAACAGCTCTTGCCATGCAGACAGGCAGGCAGGAGCAGCTCGGTGTGTCCAAAAGTTTTAAAAAGTAAAAAAAAAAAAAACCTACAGCTTGCCATGAGATAATCAGAAGCAGACAAAAACATGAGAAGTCATGGCATGAGCGAGCAGATATTGACAGGGTTGGAACGGCAAACAGGATACACTCCAGCAAGGAGTAAACAGAACAGAAGAGTAGATAAAGAGCATGTCACAGGTGAAAAGGGTGGGATTGATTGGCATGGACCAGGTGGACCAAATTAAGCTGATTATGGGCTGACTGTGCCAGGGAGTGGTCACCAAAACATGAATGAGTTGAACAGAGATGCAAGGAAACCAAAAGAACATCTTACAGATGTAACAGAACAAAATATGCACTATAAACAGACCAAGAAAGAAACTAAACCTAGAGCAATGCATTAATGCACCACCTGGAAAATGTAAACTAACATGAACTAGTTGTGGATTTAAAGTGAAGCTGTAGAGTTTGAAGGTAGTATCTTTTAGTCGTTTTCTTTTTTTAAAGCATGATTCTACCACTACCATGACACTGACATTTATTTTTTCTGTTGAACACAGTTAAGACAGATGGTTGAAACCTGGACACATTTAAGTGCCATAGTACCGAGATGTGTTTTTAGAGGAATCAATGTGAGTCTTTCAAATCTAATCAACTGTGAAGCATGGTAGGGTAATATCATAATGTGGGTCTGTTTTGCTGCCAGTGGTACCGGTGCGTTGCACAGCACCATCTTAGACATACAGGCTGAAATGAATACAGAGTAGGTGGAAACAAGGAAAATAATCTTCAAGAATTAAATTCCTAAAGCCCCAACCTCAATCCAGTTAAACATTTTCTGAACTATAATGAAAGGTTGTGTCCTGTGTAGATAAAAAAAATTCCCCAAAAAATATAAAATTTATCAAACCAATGAAGAATAAACCTTTGTCTGGAACTGTATGGTCTTTTATTTGAGTCATTGCTCAAGCATTATGAAATCAACTCAAGCATTACCAAATTGAGGATCTTCACAATGTGAACTGCAGCAGTTTCCAGTTTCGAATCCCAGTTTTGACTCTTTGTGTAGAGGTTGCATGTTCTCTCCACGCTACCAGGTTCTCTTCAGGTACTTTGGCATTTTCTTACAATGAGAAAATATGGATGCTAGGTGAAATGGTCTCTCTTAATTGCCCTTAGGAATGAATGTGTGCGTGAATGGTTGTTTGTCCTGTGTGTCTCTGGGGTGACCTTTGATAGACTGGTGACCTGTCCGGGTGTATCCTGCCTTTTAGCAGACACACAGTCTTTTTCATAACAGGCTATAAGTGGAGCTGAAAAGAAGTCAGTGTTCTTTTTGTCTGATTCCAGTCAAAATAATGTGTCATCCACCTGATGTTTAATGCAACTCCCTGGTTTTATTGTACCAATTGTTCCCTCTGTTGTGTCGCCACTAACGACTGACTGAGATTTTCAGTACTGTAGAAAACCCAACAAAAGACTTTTAGCCATGTGGCACAAGATTAAAAATCCAAATCCTTTTAGAATAATTAACATACAACAGCAACCCAGATTTCTCTGTATATTATGTCAGCAGAGCCTGAGCAATGAGCAGAAAAGCTTTCAGCTGAGAATGAAAGCCTTTTGCCTTCAGAAATGTCTCAGCATTTATAGCAGTTGACTGATGTGTTTATTCTCTGCAGAAAGTTGTAACTTATCAAGGTTATGGATCATAAGTCACAGGACTGAGGAGACACCTACAGCATTAATTTTCAGTGCTGAGTCACAGTTTGATTAACTGTCATTTCCTGTATGATCAGACAGGACATCAATACGGTAAAGGTATCTGTAAGCTTAGACTAGATTTTTTAATATTGAAACGGGGGTTCAGAAGTTTAAATATATTTTTTCCAGATTCAGCTGATAAACTACATAAAAACGTTGCATATTACATTTGGGATATGTGCACAACAGTTTTAAATTGGTTTTCCTGCAAAGGGAAGCCACAGATGGAAATGATGCCAGTTGTCTGCTTGTGTGATCCGTGTCCTGTTGAATTTCCTCATCCTCTTCGGTTTGGCAGGAGATCTATGGCCGTATGGATGTGTACTGATATGTTGATGATATTATTACATCAATTATTTGGCAAGGGGGAGGTCAAAGCCACACCAGCATCCTGTTTCCACAGAGGCGTGCTTTGTGTCTACCCCCAGGCCACAATTAAGGCTAGCAGGGAGCCCAGATTCAATCACATGCATCACTCCTGTCCAACAGAAACACTCTGTTCCAAACCACCAGCACACTCATATCAGAAATCATGCCTAAAGCTACACTGCCTCATAACAATAGCTTGAGGGAGCATGTGGCCAGACGGTGACCCATGTAATTATTTATTATACAGGGCCTGTAGATCTTCATCATAACTTTGACTGCTCTAAAAAGAATTAGCATGTGAACGAACAGCATGTGGTGATAGACTGATAAATAGGATGGTTGTTGATGGCATACATACCCTCGGAAAGCGTCCAAGGAGAGCAGACGTGATGGTTTAGCTTCACGTGCAGTCTCAGAAGCATGTGCACCCTCCTGTAGAAATAACAGCATAAAATAATTTCAGCATTCCAGTGTGGGTCTTTAAGGTCAGATGTAATTTTAATCCAAATATGCGTTGATTGTTTTGGCAGTATAATTGCAGCAAAGTAACTCTACAAGCTGAGGACTATAATAGACACTGATTTTAATTAAACTTTTATAATAAATATACTAGAAATGTCCTTGGGTTTTGTCCATACATAAAAAAGTTGAATAAATTCTCCAGAGTTTAGCAGGTCTTTTGCTTGTAGCTAGCATTAAACTTACCATTAGCTCTCATCTAATGTCTAATTGCTAGCTAACAGTAAATTCAGCTGTAAGCTGTTATCATATTGCTAATGGCCAGATAACAGTTAGCTTAGCTTGGCTAATATTGTTGCTAATACCTAGCTAACAGCATGTATAGCTGTTTGTTGTTATCATATTGCTAATAGCGAGCTAACAGTAAATACAGTTGTTAAACTGTTATATTGCTAATAGCCAGCTGACAGTAAGCGGTAGACAGCAGTAGCCAGTTCTTGGCTGGCTTGATCTTAGGTAGTTTCTTAAATTTAATCTGAACATCCTAAACCAGCTTTCTTTCATCTGAAAGGGACAGTTTGGGTCTTCTTTCAAACCTTGGGAAAGTGGTGATAGATCAAAGTAAGTTCTCCCTATATATTGTTGTTTAAACTGAAGATTTTAGAATCTGCAGTTGTTGAAGAAATTGCTCCAAAAGACTTTCCAGGCTTATCTAAATCTCCTTAGATCTTCACTGAGCTCCATGGATTTTACCACTGCCCTAAGAATCGGTCAATTCAGTAAGTCCAGTCAAAAATATGTTGTATACTGCAAAGAGAAGCTACCAGCAGCAGTTAAGCTTTATGCTAACAAGAATTTCATAGGCCTTGTCAACTTAGACAAGGACTTTCTAGGGTCTTCAAAAGATTTCGGTCTCAAACTTCAGTACTCCTGGGGCGGTGTCCTGCAACCTTCATATGTGTCTCTGAATCAAATGATTAGGGTTCTGTAGAACCCAGAAGGATTGCATGCTTAGGACGCAATTAAGTGATTTGATTCCTGTGTGTAGGACCAAGGACTCATCTAAACGTTCAACGCCATTCAGGACAGACCCCAATTTAGGGGAATGTATCAAGATGTTTATGTCTAAAAGAATAATTTTAACGCTGTGTGGACTTGAAATAATCCACAACAAATTCAAACGTGTGAACGAAATTTGAGTAAACCTTTAAGTGGAACTATCTATAAAGATCTTCAATAAAATGTTCATATTCTGATGAAAGCAACGGATGAAAAGGCCACTGGGGTAAAGACTTTTCAAAATCATTTATTTCCTAGCTTCCCCCTTCTTTTTGAAAGCAGCAACTCAGTTCCTGGCCTGCTGCCCTCCCAGTTGGATTAGCCTGACTTGCTGGCCTCCATGCACCAGTTTAAAGCGCCAGAGCAGGAAGACCGCAGCACTAATATGTCATGATGGATCTGCGTGCCATGCGGACGGCATATGGAAGACAGAGACATCTTGCTTATTCCAATGAGAGGAGCTATTCATGCTCACCAAAAATACACTGCATCTCTTGCCATGGAGTGAGACGACTGGATGGACGCAGCGTTCTGCCACTTCCATAAAAGCTCTGCTCTGCTGACGTTTGTATCAATCATTCAATTAGTGTCTCCCAAACAGCTTGATGATTGGAGACTCGGAGCAGTTTTGTTTTGCATCTCAGTCCGGACGGCAGGCCAAAGAAAATAATGTAATGGAACTTTTGGATCAAGGCAATGTGTTCAATTTCAAACAATGTATAAAGTTAATGCTTTTCTCCAGTCCAAAGTGTTGTGACTATGAATCTGAATATATTATTTATTATTGATACTTTAATATTTTGTCAAATAATATTTCAGTCTGTTAAGGGTTGTCCTGTACCAGCCCAGTAAGGCGATGGTATTAGGACAAAATAGAACGGTGTGAGACGAGCTCTGACATTATTGAACAGCAAAAGCTCTGAACGCACATGGAATGAATTCACACAATTTCTTAAAATACAAGAATTTATTAACAAAAATAAGTCAACTCAAAGTCAAACATATTTCAATCAACAAACTCTTTACTATGCTAAAACAATCCAACTAACTACCAAGCAGAATTAAAGAATAATGAAGACTAATGGGCTATGTACAATATAAACAAGTTGATTAAAGATGGTTGAAACCATGACCAAAAGAGTCATGCAACATTACCATG
>JAHUTJ010002143.1:0-14368 GCA_036250325.1 Characodon lateralis
TCTTGTTTTTTAGATGTAAAAACATCTAAATAACCCCTGCGTTAAAACAAATTAAATTTACAATTCTTTCAGGTTCTCTCTTTTTATCCGAATTTTGTGTGATGTACCTGCATTAACCTGAGTGACCTTTTAAAGTGGATAAACTACATGTTTTGTTTTTAGATGTAAAAAACATCTAAAAACATACAATTAGAAAGATTCGCTTCATTGTAATGACAACATCCGGTTAATGACGATATCCGGTTAATGACGACATCCGGCTAATGACAACATCCGGCTAATGACGATATCCGGTTACGTCACCGGAATGCCCGCCACAGGAAGTCCCGTCCTAGGATGTCCCAGCCACCGGAAGTCCCGCCCACCTGTCAAAATTTTTACACCTCGTTTGATTGAAGGATGTACATTTAGTCTCTCTAACCTCCTCCAGTATCTAGAAGGATTTGCTGAAAGACTTCTGATTAAGAGGTCAATTCCTTCTGTCTATGGAAACGGTGGACACAGCAAAGCGCTAATCTGCAAGTAACGCTAAAATAACGACAAACCTTATTTTAGACATGAATTTATTGTGTTGATGTGACGTCCTGACCATTGCTCTGATAGCTGTAGCATCGGGTCTTCTGCTGATGATAGCGCTGTATGCTGCTTTTAGCTCCTGGAGGACACAACCATTTGTGTGATTTAATATTATTATTGCATTAACAGTTTATATTGTCTTTGTTGTTTTTGTCTTGTTTCTGCACCACTACATAATTATCAAACTACAAAAATGGCCGAACGGATTAAAGTGCAGCGTTCTTTGACCTGGAGGGGTCAGGGTGTGAAGTGCCTCAGTAGCATTTAAAGAGACGGCTCCAAAACAAGTTGCTCTCAGAACAGGTAAAAAAGGAACCTGTGGAGCAACAAGAACAAGGAGTTCAGACCAAAGCATTGAGGTTCCACTTTATATAGACCACAACTGGGTGATTTAAGCGTGAAAAGAAGGATTTAAAAGCATCATATGTCCCTTTTGATCCATAACACCAACCAGTTTTTTGGGTTGTCTGTGGCTTCCTGGTATCTTTGTGTTCTCCTTCCCTCAGATACCTAAAGCTCTATGTTTCAACACTGCCTGCCCAAATCTGACAAGCACTTCTTATCTTCTAGGTTTTCTAGGTTCTCCACAGACTTTTGGTGGTTTTGATGTTAGTTTGGTGTGTGAGCGGGCAGTAGCCATGAGGCACCCAATAGGTTTTCTAGTTTGTATTCATTCCTTCTGACTTTCTGCACAAATCTGGAGTGACAATGGATATTAGTTTAAATAGGAGAGTTTAAATGTATTATTTAGTTTAATTTTATCTGTAATTTTATTTTCATGTCAGTTTTATTAGTTATGCTGCTTCTGTTTATTTCAAGCTATTTTTGAATTATACAGTTTTACATTTTTAATTTAATTTAATTTAACTGAATCAGTATATTTGCATAAATCTTTACCTTTTTTATTTGTCCAGATATTTAGATAGATCAGTCAGTCAGTCAGTCAGTCAGTCAGTTTCTACCGCTTATTCCATAGTGGGTCACGGGGAAGCTGGTGCCTATCTCCAGCAATCTATGGGCGAGAGGCAGGATACACCCTGGACGGGTCGGTATTTAGATACATATTAATTATTGTTTGAAAACATGCTGTTTTATTACAGCTTTAGTTTGCCTTAATGTTTCTTGTAGAACTTGATTTTATGTTGAAAATATAGTTTGATATTTTTTATCAGTCACCATTGTTTCTTTCTCTTTTATCTCTTTTTCCTTTTTAATATTTAGATTTATTTTTATTTGTGAAAACTTTTTCAGTTCATACCATTTGTATTTATTTCCAGTTTTATATTAAATGATTACTAACTGTAATTTTATTAAATCATTTGCATGTACTTGTATAGAAAGTTGTTATTATCAAATTTTAAGTGTTTAGATTTATTTTGTTACATTTTTGTTCATCTTTCTTCTTTTTATTACTTTTGAAATTTTATAAAATGTTCCTGGTATTATTTGCTCTGATTTTCTAGTTATTTAACCGTTTTCCTATGTTTTTTTTATTTTTTATTCTAAGACATACATTTTAGATGATTTAATCACCCTTAACATATTTTGGTTATATTTTCTGGGAAGAGAAGATTTATTCTCATTTTCCTGATGGATCGGTTGTTTATCTGAGGGGTTATCTTGGCGACAGTCTGGGCTCGGTCTATCTCCTGGATGTCTCACAGATCAGCTGATTCTCTGAAGGTTATCGAGTCCTCTGCCGTCATGTCCATATGTGGAGGATTTCCAAAGGGAGGGGCCAGCGGTGCCTTCAGGGACCCTGTCTGAGTCAGGCACAGACGCTCAATGACATACTGCTGCCTTTTCCCTAAAACCTGATCCTGAGCTGAACCCTAAAACCAGATTGCAACCCTAAGGTTCAGATCTGACAGCTGAAACAGTTGGAGGACATGAGGACAGAAAGTTTTACATTTTAACATGTTGGACATCAGTCCACCATGTTGATATTGATTTCCCCATTAAAACCTGCTGTTTTTAATCAAGAGGACGGACTGAGAGTTGAGTTTGAACTGCAGCTCACACTGAAGCTGAATGAACTCACTGCTGCCTGGAGATCTTCAGCTCATTAGTTATTATTTTTAATGCTGTAAATTCAAGAAGTAGAACGACCCAGTTTCAGATGGGCTGCATTTTGGCCAGAAGCGATTGGGAACAACAAACCATCTGCAGAACAGACACCCAGCTGCTGGCAGGCAGACAGAACGGACAGACAGACAGGATGTTAACATTGAATATGAATTTGTTCTCTTCACAACATTTCATAATCCAATAAAACTTATTTTACTGCATCACTGAAGGTTTTTAAAACACAACCCAGGAAATCATCAAAGATCCTGAATATTTTTAAGTGAACATCTAACCAGTAATCTGCCTCATTATTGACCTGCACATTGGGTCCTGATCAGAAAATTAGAATATCCAACAGAACACAAAGAAATGAAAAACATACATCTGAACACTTTCAGATTGCACCATTTTAAATGTTTCACTAGCAGCCTGTTTAAGTCGGTTCTGCATGTTTGGACTAGACTGGACTGGACTGGACTGGGTTGGGTTGAAATGGATTGGATTGAACTGGATAGGATTGGACTGGGTTGGGTTGGGTTGGGTTTGTCATACGTAGGTCCAAGTATGTCGAGATAGAAGCTTTTTGGCCCTGTCTGGTTCTGAAATTAAAGATATTTACTGAAATATAAGAATAAATGAATTACTGAGACTAATTAAATTTCTAAACATAAAAATTCAGCAGAACCATCTGCTAGTGGACTTAGTCTGACCCAGTTTATCACCATCAGCTCCATCCAGTCTGCTGTACTCTTGTCTGTTTTAATCCTTGTTTACTTCTGGTCTTTGTGTCAGAACTACTGGTTCTGATCAGATCAATAGATGAGTGTCCCTGGTTGGGTGAAATATTTCCCATTGGGCCTTGCTCCTCTGTTGAAGTGGTGTCCCAACAGATTAACTTCCTCTGACAGGTGACACAGACACAAAGAGCTGCTTGTTCTGTTGTTGCCGACGGAGGAAGCTGATTGGATGGAGGCAGCTGGACTTTATCAGCTGAAAGCAGTTGTGCGACTTTTGTCCATGATCCTCGGAGGCTGTGTGCTTCTGCGCCATAATGTTGTCTTTCGATTTATTCCTGAGCAAATTCAGAGTAATGAATGTTTGAACTGATTCTCTAAATTTCTAAATCTATTAAATAAATACAGCACCCAATTAACAAATCTACTGCATTTCCCCTAAATGCAGACTGCAGAACCTGGAACTGAGTCAGAACCAGAAACATGTTTTATAAGATCTAGTTAACATAAGAATTTAAACTCATCAAAAGCTTTTAAAACCGTCACTGCTGGTGAAAAACCCAACAATCAGTTTTAACCTTCAATGACTATCTGCTGGTTTCACCTTTATTCAGTTTTAGAACCTCCTCCAGCAGCTTGTAGAACCTCCTCCAGCAGCCTGTAGAACCTCCTCTAGCAGCTTGTAGGACCCTCATTAGCAGCTTGTAGAACCTCATCCAGCAGCCTGTAGAACCTTCTCCAGTAGCTTGTAGAACCTCCTCCAGCAGCCTGTAGAACCTACTCCAGCAGCCTGTAGAACCTCCTCCAACAGCCTGTAGAACTTCCTCCAGCACCTTGTAGAACTCCCATTAGCAGCCTGTAGAACCTCCTCCAACAGCCTGTAGAACTTCCTCCAGCACCTTGTAGAACTCCCATTAGCAGCCTGTAGAACCTCCTCCAGCAGTTTTTTAGCACCCCCATTAGCAGCCTGTAGAACCTCTACCAGCAGCCTGTAGAACCTCCTCCAACAGCCTGTAGAACTTCCTCTAGCACCTTGTAGAACTCCCATTAGCAGCCTGTAGAACCTCTACCAGCAGCCTGCAGAACCTCCTCCAACAGCCTGTAAAACTTCCTCCAGCACCTTGTAGAACCCCCATTAGCAGCCTGTAGAACCTCCTCCAACAGCCAGTAGAACCTCCTCCAGCAGCATGTAGAACCTCCTCCAGCAGCATGTAGAACCTACTCCAACAGCTTGTAGCAACCCCATTAGCAGCCTGTAGAACCTCCTCCAGCAGCCTATAAAACCTCCTCCAGTCTGCAGACATAATGAAAGGAATAAACCCAGCTGATGGAAACTGAACCGATGTGAAGCCAGTTGTCAGTTCAGAACAAACAGACACAGAACGATCCAAACTGCAGCAGCGACACGTTGGCAGGAAACAAACAGAAGCTCTGATCCGTCGTCCATCACAGCAGCTTCCTGGGTTCTTCTGTTTCTTGTGTTTCCAGCTGTGATTGGTTTAAACTTGTGTTCAGCTCCATGATGATGTAGTAAATTTCATCTCACCAGGGAACCCATCAGAGGTGATCAGAACCTCAGCCTCATCCTCTCTTTATGTCTGCAGGCTAAGGACAGCGATGACGATGAAGAGGTGGTGCAAGTCGACAGGGACCACTTCATGGACGAGTTCTTTGAACAGGTGAGACATAGACACGTGCAAAGGTCTATCACTGATCTCCATTCAGGGCTGCGGCTTCAGAGGCAAACAGCTGATCTTACACCAAGCGGAGCCACTCAGATGTTTGATACAAAGAAACAGAGTTAGTTCACGGTCCACAGGGAAAAGTTCTGATTCTGGTCCTCAGGAACCTCTGTCAGTAGGAGTTCATAAGCAGAGAGGAAACATGATTGAGTTTTGTCTCCACCTTGATCCTAATGTTGAAGTCTGGACAATGTTAGGTTAACTCTAAGAGGGTCCTAATACAACACTGAGAAAATGTTATTAGAATAACACTGGGATCATATAGAGATCATGTTGGGAAATATTGCAAACATGTTTGGATAACACCAGCACAATGGTAGGATAACACTGGGAAAACATTGAGATAGTGTCGGAATAAAACCAGAATAATTTTTAGATAACACTGGGACCGAGATTACAATCAGATAATCTCAAAATAATATCAAGATAATGTTTAGAAAGCAGAGGGTTTAAATTAGAATAATGTTGGTATAACACTGGGATGACATTTGGGTAATGTTTGAATAGCACTGGGATTCTGTTGGGAAAACGCTGGGATAATGTTAGGATAACTGAGGTAATTCTGGAATAGTCTATTTTAAGGAGAATGTTACAGTGAGAATAAGAGGTTCTCTTCTATTTGTTGAGGAGCAATCAGATGGTGTAACAGGAATGTTAGGACCACATTAGGAGAACATCTCGATAGCAATTGTTCTGGGATAAAATATACACAACTGACGGACGCAGCCATCCCATAATAAACTGCAGATAACAGACTGTATGTAAGCTTTACTAGAGGCACATATTTTAAAATAACATATTTATCAACTCTTTTATCTTTAAAGCAGAAGAACAAATTGGACTCTATGTTACCTCATTGATAATATTTTATTATTAAATGAAATCATTAAAATATTTCATGTTAAGGTAAACTCAGATACTAATTGCTGTCAGCAGGGGGCAGAGTTTTACCATCTATTTGAATTTAACAGAAAACAAACTAAAACTAGTCGTCCACATGTGAGGCTGTCCTGCAGGGTTGACCCGCTGTTTTCCCGTCTCATGTTCAGGTGGAGGAGATCCGAGGCTGTATAGAGAAGCTGTCAGAGGATGTGGAGCAGGTGAAGAAGCAGCACAGCGCCATCCTGGCTGCGCCAAACCCTGACGAAAGTAAGACCGCCTCTTAGCCTCTTCTCTCTGCTAACATCTGCACCACCAGACCTCACCACAGTCCTGTTTGGGTCCCCAGCCATCCAACTCCACCATGGAATAACACAGCTCACGGAAACACGGGGAAGTTTCTACAGAACCGAGTTGAAACGTCATGAAAAGTCTAAGTGGTTGAATGGTGGTGTTAGCAGGTGGGGTCACATGAGCACCTGATGAACTTTCTCTAACTGGGCTTTGACTCCAGGTCACCGACCCAACCCATTATTCCTTTCAGCTGCAGTGCTGTACTATAGCTCAGCCTCAGGTCCATAATGTCCAACATGCTGCAGATTTTATTCCTGGATGTCTTCCACACCAGGAAGTCACCACCCATTCCTGTTTCTTCAGTTAAACTGGAAAAATCCCAAAGGTAAATCAGAAAGTAAACCGGATTTTAGTTCCAACACAATGATTCCCAAAGAGCTGTTAGAGGTTTTCCTTAAAAGTTATTTGGAAGTAGTGAGTAATGGTCCAGATGCATCCATGTGAAGCTTCACCTCCTGCTTCAGCTTCAGCAGGCTCACATCTCAGCAGCTTCCATTTCTTCCTTAGAGCAGCCAAACATTTATGGCTCAGATTTATCGGATATTAGTGATTTGAAGTACCTTCCGACCAAGTGACCGGATCCAATCAGCCCCAACAATCAGAAACCAATTATTAGATCCATTACAGATTACAGTGGCAGATTACAGATCCATTATATCCGGACCACAACTTGTTTCTTTATGACAAAGGTCCAAACAATCCCACTTAGGAAAACGTTCAGTTCCACAGATTGTTATCGCATAATTCCCAATGACTCGGCAGGATTTCCAGGTCATTCCCATATGATCCCCCATCATTCCGGTTTGCAAGTAAACGTTCCTGATCTGATGATTTCAGAACCTATTGAGCTTTCTTAGCTCTTTATTGGTTCCTACCTGAGCCTATAGGAACCTCCTGCCACAATCTCTTCCTCTTTCTGGAGAACGTTCTGTTTTTATGATGATGTTCTCAGACCTGAACCAGGACTGGGTCAGACATCAAGCATGGTTCTGGTTCCATCAACAGGTATCTGGTTCCAGAAAACTTTAAGCACCTGGAACATCTACAGTGACATCCACCATCTGGAAAGAGCAGGTAGAGCCCATCCAGGCTCTGCTGAATGTGGACATGTCTCAGGTTGTAAATCCAGGTTCTGATCATGGTATTAAAAGCCTTCAGTGGCTCGACCCGGAGCCTCGAAGTAAAATCTCATCCCTTTGACAGCTTCCTGACGAGCCCTGCAGCTCCGTGTCCATTCCTCTAAGAAGCTGGCTGGCAGAATGCCACCGAGCAGCTCCATCCGTCACTCTGCTGCTCCTTCTGACACCTGAAGAAGAAATGTGAGTGTTTTGGATCGGAGGGCGCAAGGCCAGAGCTGCAGTGCATTCAGCCTGACCCGACTGGCTGTGACTCAGCAGCAACGACTCAGTCCCGGGGGCTGCAGCCAAGTCTGCGGCAGACAGTTGGGTGGAGCTATGAACACGCTTTGGGTCTTGATCAAGTGGAACCAGAACGCTCCAGGTCTGCAGCAGGTTCCAACCTTTAGTTTCTTGGGGTCTAGACTCAGTCCTTTCACAAACCTTTCATGGACCTTTCAGGGGCGGTCGGAGCTGGAAACCTGACATGTTTGACAGAAAAATCTCTGTAATGTTTCTGTGTCACTGAATGTGTTTGATATTTGTTCTCCTGCTTGCTCTGCATGTTTTCTTCATGTGTTTTTTTCTTCTGCATGGTAAATGAATTTATATTTTGGTTTTTCCCATCTGTTCCTTGTTTCTTTTCTTCTCGTTGTGTCTGCATGATCCTGCTTTTTAAACTGCATGATGTGACATTAAGCTCGGAGGAGGCACCAAGGTTAAGCACATGTGAGTAATGTTCATAAACCACAGCCCTGCATTGTTCATGGTGAGATGTTTAATTATTGTTAAAAGAAACCAAACCTTCTACTCAGGCCTTAAAACCAATGAAGGCTCAATGAGATCCATGCTTTCTTTAAAGGATCAGCAGTCGGGGGGTCTCACTAAAACAACGAATCATATCGACTGAAAGTTTCTTGGAATACATTTAAAGAAAGAATGAAGAGATTTTGGATATTTATCAAAAGCGTGATTTATTTCTCATTTAAGTTACATTTAATCCTAATTCAATTGTGGAAGAATTAAACTGATCAGTTTGGGATCAAGGATCAATAATGTTGCTGAGGGGATTTTGTCAGATATTAACCCTTTTTAACCCTTGTGAAAGAACTAACAAAGTTTTTTCTCCAAAATTTAGAGAAGAACTCATTTGGTGAGTTCAGAGTGGCAGTTGTACCCACAGCTCATCTTCCTGCAGCTTTTAAATGTTTCTGGGGCCGAAACTAAACCTCTGCAAAATCTTCCATATCTGTGTATGAAAGTTTAAAAAACCTGAAAATAAATTAAAACTTTATTACTGCAGAAATGTTTCCGACAGAAGCATTTTAGAGCATGTATTTGGTGAGGGAAAAGTCCACCAGTAGGAGATAAATGTTTCTATGTTTAGGACACCTGAAAAACAAGGCGAGATGCTGAGCTTTGTCAGAATGTTTGATTTTCACCTTAATGAAACTGATGACATCCAGACAAAATCATTCCTGGTTTTACTAGTATTCCCATTCTGGAACAGTTTTATCGTCTTTAGGAAGTGAGGACACAGAGAAGTCCAGAGTCTAAAAACCCAGAGTGAGATATCAGCCGCCTGTTGACGTTTATCTGACTCAACATTCCGGCTCCTCTTCCTCCTCCCGGTGAAAACTCGTGTCTTTTTCTCTTTTCTTTCCTGCTTCCTCGTCAGTTCTGGGTCAGCTCGCTCTCAGCTGCCAACGAGCTGTGTTTCAGCCTGAATAATGCATGATGGGAGTTGTAGTGAGAGCAGAGGAGTACAGCTGTAAACCACAGCTGTTCATGATCATACTAACTCCTCATTCCTGTTCGTCATGCTCTCTTTATTTGTTCGGTCAGTTTAATCATAGCTGCTGAATTCAGTCATTAAACACATGAAAAAAATCTGTTTTTAAATAAAAAGTAATTTTAAGGACACAGTTTCCTTCAGCCTGAGATGTTTAGAGCGTAAACAGACAGTTAATTGTCTCCAGAGGAAAAACCTCCTCAGGCAGAAATGAACTGGAACAATTATTTTAATTTGATGTTATTTGAGTCTGGATTTAGAAGCTGCAGTCGGTTTGTTTTTTTACAATAAACATTTTCTGAAATCCTATGTATGTAAACAAAAATAGGCAAGAAAAAACATGCATGCTAAGAAAATATAAAATATTTATATTTCTAACTATTTCTATAATTTAGAATTTTGCAAAGTGAATTAAAGATTCAAAAATATATTTTGTTTAGAAAATACACTTTTAACAATATTTAAAATAAATATGAATAGATTTAAATATAAAATTATGTTTTAGTTTAGTTATTAAGTTTCCATATCTAATGTGTATATCACATGCTGGCTCATCCTCAACAAGAACTAGTTCCAAATTCAGTTGAGCCAGGTTATAACTATTCATTCATGTTCATAGTTCACCACCTAAACATGCTGAACAAAGTTCACAGAGGTTCACAGTTCTTGTTCATTTACCATATTTTGTCTGAAATGAAGCTTTAAAAATCTCTCAATTAGCATATCAGTTAAGTCCTCGTTGAACATCAGGAACTTACCTTAAATCAGTTTTCTTCTCTCCTTTTGTCTTTGCCCAGATGAGCTATATTTTATAGTGGCCAACTCTGCTGCTCTCCTTTAGATATTTTGTTTTTGTCATTAAGCAGGTGTAAAATTTTGACTGAACAGTAGTGCATTTAGGCTACGTTTATAATTATAGTCACTTTTAACCCTCTTATTGCAATCAAGTCAGTGCAGATGGGATTCAGCATTAGTTTTGTGTTTAATCCCTTAAACAGGTAATGCACAATCAGAACCACACAGTGATACATAACTGCTGATACTTACTGGATGTTGCCTTTAAAAAAAGAGGCAGAAGAACATTGAGGTGGCCTATTTTTAAATTTGATCATAAGGGAGTTAAAGCACCACAGCGTTCCTCTTTAATAAAATACTGATTCTGTTTAAGCAAACATTATATAAAAACAGCACTTGTACTGTTATTTCAGCATCCTACCTGGTCTGAGACAAAGGTGTAACTTAATGTAGCTGCAGCTTCCTCAGCTTATCTTTACTGTAACAATTAAATCCATGTACCACAAAACTCAATTTGATCTATCAGTGTTTATCTTGGAGGCATGAGCCCTCAGTTTAAATTCTTACATTTAAAGTGGAGCTAAAAGCATTGTAGTTAAGTTTAAAGCAAGTGGAAAGACAAACATTGTATTTCAGGTTCTCACAAAGTCTGCTTTCTGAGCTGTTTGTGTTTGCATAGCAGCTAAACATTAACTTTGATTCTCATATATAGAGAGACACAGCAGTCACTCAGAGCTTGCCTTGAGGGAAGATTTGGTTGTTGGTGCTAAAAATACACAGTGTAAATCTTTGGTTCTCTCCTGCATAGAGTGTCATTAAATTATGGCAGGATGAGCTGCCCTCACGAGTCTGTCATGTAAACATTTACAATATTTAATTGTTTTGAATATTAAAATAAATATATTTTTATGTGAAATAAAATGACATATTCAACAAATAATGAAATACAAACACAATAACTTAAGATATCAACCCATTTTTAAAAAATCTTAAAACTGTGAAAGAATTTTATGAAGTAAAACAAGGAGATTCAAGGATCCAAATATAACCTAAATGTAACAGACATTTCAGCCAAACATCTTAAAACTTAAAACAAACTTAAATTAAGAACAGAAGCAGAGACAGGTTTGGTGTTATTGATGAGAGTAGCTGCTGATTGATCATTAGTGTATTGACGAGTGTGTTAACTGTCAGCGTTCATTGTGTATCTAATGACTCACCTGCTGATTGATGGGAAAATAAAAGTCTGGCAGCATGTTTTCTCATCAATTAGCTTCGTTAATGCTAATTGGCTAACGACCAGCCAATTAAAACATTCGTATGGCAGTTCGTGGCCCTTACAGAGCTTGTGTTGTGCCAGTATTTGGTTTTTCTTGGGTGCTTCCTAAGAAAAATTTCATTATAAGTTGATCAGTTTAATAATTAATCAGAAACAACTCCAGCTCATCAGATTCACCCTGTGCTGCAGTTTAATATACCAGCAATTCCTCAGTGTCAGCGCAGAACGTTTATACAAGCAGACATTAGTGGGTCGAACGCAGAGGTAGCCTGCAGTCAGAGCTGCAGCAACGCCCCGTTTGGTCTCCGAGCCAGAGCCGAGCGATGCAGCGGGGTGGTCAGGCAAGGAGCAGGGTGAGTCAGAGGTAGAGGAAGCTGAATGGCACTGCAACGCTCATAAATCTGACTGCACTGCTGCAGTTTCAGCTCGCCGTTGCCCTATTTCCAATATGGCTGACGTGATGTGATGTTACTGCTCCTCCTCATCTCACTCGCCCTCTGACCCATTAACCAGCTTCAGGGAGAAACCGGTGTCTGAGTTTTATTCCGCTGCAGGTCCAGTTTCACAGCTTCAGCCTGCAGATGCTCAAAGAGTATCAAAAATGTAGGCATTTATTGCTGTTAGATAAAGTAAAATAAACTATCTGAAGCCTTTGTTCAAAAATAACTTCCTAAATCTGAGATTTTTATGTTTTTTCAAATAATACTTTTATTTAATCAGTCAGATTTCACCGTAAAAATAAATCAAATCCAAAGGACCTTGCATTGTCTTGAACCTGAAACACGTCCTCATGTCTTTCTTCATGTTTTCTCTGCAGAGACCAAGCAAGAGTTGGAGGACCTCACAGCTGACATCAAGAAGACAGCCAATAAAGTTCGCTCAAAATTAAAAGGTACGACTCATAACATTTGATAAACGATGAAACTGGAGGGTGACTGATGGGTTCTTCAAACGTAATGAAGGCTCAGTGATCTGTTGCTTGTCAGATGAGGATATTTGGTGTTTGTCTCACAGAATATCTGGAAATGTTTTTACATCCATAGATGTTTGAAATAAATCCTAATCTACCAACTCTTATGACAATGAGTCCCCTTGTCTCATCTGGAGACCTGATACATCCTGGTTCCTTGGATCTAACAGGACCTTCACATCCTTGAAATTTCTGATTCAGTTCCCATTTTTGGAGAACCCAGAATGTTCTGTTCCAGGTTTTTCCAGGATTTAAACCCAATAGTTGTTCTGTTTAAAATGAATTTAGGATTATTTGTCATCCCTCTGAAGGATCTGCATGAACTAAATTTTACTTTGCCCAAAACTCAACAGTTGTTTATTTCTTGCTTCTGTATGAGTTCGGTTTTACTTTGTGCTGATGATCAGTTCACAGAGCAGAGGCTGATTAATGTAGCTAACAGCACACAAGAAAATCAGCAGTTGCCAGTAAAAAATAGCAACGAAAAGAGTTGGACAGTCTTTCACAATAAAAGCATTATATGTGGATTTATGCGCAGAATCTACCTTTATTCATGTAAACCCTGTTATACATTGATCTCATGCAGGTTCACCAGCTATATCCAAAAGGCTACATGGCTCCTCAGAGACAAAATATGTCTGATAGATGCTAAAATAGGACGGATGTTGAGCTGCCACTGATCTGTATAGTATTTTTCCCAGGTTAGTCATTCTGTGAATTATTATTTTTAATGAACCTTTTCAAACATGACTCTACACTTTCAAATTCTCCCTGTTAAAACAAGTTAAAAACAAGTTTTTCTTATAATTTGAACTGCTTTTATTAAAAATCTGATATACTTGAGGTAAATCTGAAGTGGATTATTCCTCACTTATTACTGTCTTTGCAACACAGTTTGTAAAAAAGTTTGACTAATTGTTCAAAACAGAAAAGCTAATTGCTGTGTTTCTTTGAGATTAATATTTTTATACTTTCAGAAAGAAAATTAAAAGTTTTAGAAGCTGTTTTTAAAAGTATCTGTTCAGCAAACAGCCCTTTGCTCACTCACTAAATCGGATCCCACCTTCAGTTTTGTGCTGTTTAGTTAATGTTTTTGCTATTAAGATATTAGGAGCTGCTTGCACTCAGCAGCTATCGTTCATTGGGCCTATTTAGACATCCATAAACATAACTGTACAAACAATAACAGCTGTGAACTTGACACAAAAGTTAGCTTGCTAACCTCAGAAAAAAACATGACAAGCACCAAATAGAGTAGAGTAGTGAAAGAATAAACTTTATTTTATTTTATTTTATTGTCAACGGCATGGAGAAAAAGCTATTTGTTCGGTGCATAAGTTTGTTAAAAAGATCAAATAAAACCAGATGTTCACACATTCATACTGAAGCTCATTCCCATCACTGCATCTCCTTTACAGTCTGGCTCTGTTGAATTTAGCTGCTGCTGTTGGACAGAAGCTTTTGTTGAATCTTCTTGTCCTTAACTGATCTGTAGCGTCTGCCTGAGGGTACCAGTTCGAACAGAGCGTGACCGGGGTGAGAAGTGTCTTTCATGATGTTCAGGGCTTTTTGGAGGCAACAGGAACTGTGAAGTTCTTCAAGTGTGGGGAGAGGGCAGCCAGTGATCATCTGGGCCACATTAATAACCCTCTGGATCTCTTTCCTCTGAGCCACTGTGCAGCTGGTAGACCACACACATTTGCAGTAAGTCATTAAGCTCTCAATAGAGCAGCGATAAAAGGACACCAGCAGTCTCTGTGGGATGTTATTTCTCCTAAGCATCCTCAGGAAGTGCAGTCTCTGCTGGGCCTTCTTCAGCAGCACAGAGGTGTTCACATCCAGGTCAGGTTCTACTCCATGTGGATTTCCAGGAAGCAGAAGTCAACCACCTTCTCCACACAGCCCCACTGATGATCAGTAGTAAAATGCTGTCCTCTTTCAGAATCAGAATCAGCTTTATTGCCAAGTTCGTGCATACAAACAAGGAATTTGCCTCCGGTACACTTTGCTCTTTTGTTCTGTTTTTGCATTACAGAATATACATATTTACAATTTACAATGTACA
>JAHUTJ010002144.1:0-11107 GCA_036250325.1 Characodon lateralis
ATGAATTGACGCTGTATTGGCCGCAAAAGGAGGCCCTACACCATACTAATAAATTATTGTGGTCTAAAACCAGGTGTTTCAGTTTCATTGTCCAACCCCTGTAGTTTACCTTTAAATTGCTGTCCTAAAACATCCAAACATGATATGATCTGCACTAAAGTACATTAAATCCATGGGTATATACAAGTAGCGTTGAGGTTTTTACTTTCTTCCACTGAGATGCCCTCTGCAGGGGTTCGGTCCACTAAACTGCTGAAGCTGTGGGCTCCTTGAGCACTGCAGCTAAAGGATGAGGGCATGTTCAGAGGGCACAGGAACTGCAGTGGCTGGTGTTGAAAGCAAACTGTGTCTACAGAAAGGAAAAGACAAAGCAAATTATAATCATGCCCTGCAACTGACAAAAGAAAAGAATGAACAAGCCTGAAAGTTGCAAAGATACAGTGGCTTGTAAAAGTATTCATACCCTTTGAACTTTTCCACATATTGTCACATTACCACTACAAACGTAAATATATTTTATTGGATTTTTATGTGAAAGACCAACACAAAGTGATTATACGCCTGTGAAGTGGAATGGAAATTATACATGATTTAAAACCTTTTTTACTAACGTATTCAGCCCCCTTCACTTTGAGTGCAACTAATTGCCTTCAGAAGTTGCCTGATGATTGCTAATGACTAAATTGAGTCCACCTGTGTGTAATCTAATCTCAGTACAAATACAGCTGCTCTGTGATGGCCTCAGAGGTTGGTTAAGAGAATATTAGGCACCAAACAGCATCATGAAGTCTAAGGAACACACCAGACAGGTCTGGGATAAAGTTGTGGAGAAGTTTAAAGAGATAACCAATCAGAGATGTTGACCATGGTGACCATGGTGACTCTGGACAAACTGAGGAGATCCACAGTTCAAGTGGGGGAATCTGTCCACAGGACAACTATTAGTCGTGCACTGTATAAATGTGGTCTTTATGGAAGAGTGGCAAGAAGAAAGCCATTATTAAAAGAAAACCATACATAGTTTGCCAGAAGCCATGTTGGGGACACAGCAAACATGTGGAAAAGGTGCTTTGGTCAGACGAGACCAAAATTTAAATTTTTGGCCAAAATGCAAAACGTGTGTGGTAGAGAACTAACAGTTAACATCACTCTGAACACACCATCCCCACTGTCAAATATGGTGGTGGCAGCATCATGCTCTGGGGGTGCTTCTCTTCAGCAGGGATAGGGTAGGTGGTCAGAGTTGATGGGAAGATGGATGGAGCCAAATAAAGGGGAATCTTTGAAGAAGACAACTGTTGGAGTCTGCAAAAGACTTGAGACTGGGGCGGAGGTTCACCTTCCAGCAGGACAACAACTCTAAACATAAAGCCAGGGCTACAATAGAATGGTTTAAAACAAAACATTGCAAAGAAGAATGGGCAAAAATTTCAGTCACTGGAAAACTGGTGGAGACTTAACCTAAAAGACTGGCAGCTGTAATTGCAGCAAAAGGTGGTTCCACAACGTATTGACTCAGGGGGGCTGAATACATGTGCACAATGCCCTTTTCAGTTTTTTATTTGTAAAAAAAAGAAATCATGTTTAATTCCCGTTCCACTTCACAATTGTATACCACTTTGTGTTGGTCTTTCACATAAAATTCCAATAAAATATATTTATGCTTGTGGTTGTAATGTGACAATATGTGGAAAAGTTCAAGTGGTATGAATACTTTTGCAAGCCACTGTATACACTCACCAGCCACTTTATTAGGTACCTTTGTCCAACTGCTTGTTAACGCAAATTTCTAACCACATGGCAGCAACTCAATGCATTTAGGCATGTAGACATGGTCAAGACGATCTGCTGCAGTTCAAACCAAGCATCAGAATGGGGAAGAAAGGTGATTTAAGTGACTTTGAACGTGGCATGGTTGTTGGTGCCAGACGGGCTGGTCTGAGTATTTCAGAATCTGCTGATCTACTGGCATTTTCACACACTACCATCTCTACGGTTTACAGAAAATGGTCAGAGAAAAAGAAAATATCCAGTGAGCAGCAGTTCTGTGGGCGCAAATGCCTTGTTGATGCCAGAGGTCAGAGGAGAATGGCCAGACTGTTTCGAGCTGATTGAAAGGCAACAGTAACTCAAATAACCACTCGTTATAATCAAGACATGCAGAAGAGCATCTCTGAATGCGCAACACGTCAAACCTTGAGGCGGATGGGCTACAGCAGCAGAAGACCACACCGGGTGCCACTCTTGTCAGCTAAGAACAGGAAACTGAGGCTACAATTCGCACAGGCTCACCAAAATTGGAAAATAGAAGATTGGAAAAACTTTGCCTGGTCTGATGAATTTTGATTTTTGCTGCGACTTTCGGTTGGTAGGGTCAGAATTTCGCGTCAACAACATGAAAGCATGGATCCATCCTGTCTTGTATCAATGGTTCAGGCTGGTGGTGGTGGTGTAATGGTGTGGGGGATATTTTCTTGGCACACTTTGGGCCCCTTAGTACAAATTGAGCCACAGCCTACCTGAGTATTGTTGCTGACCATGTCCATCCCTTTATGACCACAGTGTACCCATCTTCTGATGGTTACTTCCAGCAGGATGATGCGCCATGTCATAAAGCACGAATCATCTCAGACTGGTTTCTTGAACATGACAATGAGTTCACTGTACTCAAAAGGCCTCCACAGTCACCAGATCTCAATCCAGTAGAGCACCTTTGGGATGTGGTGGAACGGGAGATTTGCATCATGGATGTGCAGCTGACAAATCTGCAGCTGTGTGATGCTATCATGTCAATATGGACCAAACTCTCTGAGGAATGTTTCCAGTACCTTGTTGAATCTTTGCCACGAATAAATAAGGCAGCTCTGAAGGCAAAAGGGGGTCCAACCCAGTACTAGCAAGGTGTACCTCATAAAATGGTCAGTGAGTGTATATATATATACAGTATATAAAAAACTTAAGGAGAGCTTGAGAGGAATTGTCAAATATGTAAAATCAGTAGAGCAAAGTCACTCTGGTAACATAGATAAATATATTTTCAAACTGAGCAACATCAGTTTTTTAAATAGTCATGAGCTTATAGAAAACATTTTATTGGAATAAAACTGTGATAAATTGAGCAAACAGCACACTAATAAGGAGTTCTACATTCAAAAGGAGGAAACATTTCATTTACAATTTTATGAATAATAATCTATATATTCTGTCAAAGAAAACAATCTTGAATATTAATACAGTTGAACCCAGGTATGTACATACACTGTATACAAACATAAAATAGTTCCTCAGTGTAAAATTAAATCAGGATTCAATTTTCATGTTTTAGGTCTGTTAGAATTACCAAAAATACTTCTCTTTGCTAAATGTTACATTAATGAATGAGATATTTCTTTTACTTTGTTCAATTTTTAAAACTCGCCCTAAGATCATCATACCTTTAAATAATTTGGGAAGGCTCAGATGATAATGTAATGACTTTGCAAGCTTTTGAGAGTAATTCACAAAGAACTGAATGAACCTACAATTAAAGTATTTAAACATTGTTGCTTTTGGAAGAAAAACTGGGAAGCTTCTAAGCTGAGAACACCATCTCAACCGTGAAGTACAAAGCAACATGTCAAGACAAAAGTTTGGGCATAAATGGTAGTTTCAAATGGACAATGATACAGTCAAATTTACAAAATGGCTTAGGGACACTGTTTTGGACTGGATCTGAAAAGGTGTGTGAGAGCAAGGTGACCTATAAACCTGACTCAGTTTAACCAGTTCTATCAGGGGGAATGAGTCAAAAGTCCAGTCAACTACTAAGAAGCTTGAGGAAGTATACCAAAAATGTTTGACACAAATCATTCAGTATAAATGCTGGAAATAAATGTAAACTTCTGAATCTGAAGAAAGTTAAAAGAAATTAGCTTGAAATAGTTTTTTTTTCTTTATCCTGGCCTTTAGCAAATAATTTTGGTATATCTCTGACCCTAAATAGGAAACGTTTACCCTGACTTATGTCAGACACCGAGGAAGAAAAAGGCAATGCTTCTTTTTTATATAGTGTATGTACAC
Organism: Characodon lateralis; assembly: GCA_036250325.1. Lineage (NCBI taxonomy): Eukaryota > Metazoa > Chordata > Actinopteri > Cyprinodontiformes > Goodeidae > Characodon > Characodon lateralis. The sequence goes on from JAHUTJ010002144.1 coordinate 4,060, forward strand.
ATCTGGTTTCAGTCAAAATGTTTTTGAGATGAAGTTGCCTCTAATACACCAGTAAACGTATATAAATTATGTCTTACAAAAATATTAAGACCCCTTGAACTTCTTTTCACATTTTGTTCCATTACAACTACACATTTCATATTATTTTGTTTGAAATTTCATACGATGGACCAACATAAAGTTGTGCACAAAACCTGTTTGCAAATGAAAATCTAGAAAGTGTGGCATGCATTTTTTTCCAGAACCTTTAACTCTGATAGCCCTAAATAAAATCCAGTTAGGCAAGTTACCTTCAGAGGTTCTCTAATTAATAAATACGGTCTACCTGTGTTAAATTTAGTCTCAGAATAAATCCAGCTGTCCTGTGAAGTCCTCAGAGGTTTGTTAGAGAACAATAGAGAACAAACAGCTTCATGGAGACCAAGGCATGGAGACAGGTCGGAGAAAGCTGTGGAGAAGTTAAAAACATGATTAGGTTGTCTGTTGATTTGAGAGCTCTACAAATCTGGCTTTACTAAAGTGTGGCATGTGTGGGGGGACAGCAAACAGGTGAGAAAAGATGGTCAGGTCAGATGGGACCAAGGTTTTCAGCAGTAAAACAAAAGATATATGTGGTAAATACTAACCTGAACACACTGTCCCAGGACAAATATGGTTGTGGTAGCATCATGCTGTAGGGAACCGTTTCTTTAGCAGGGACAGGGAAGCTGGTGAAAGTTGATGGGAGGATGTGAAACCCATAATACACTACAAAAGACTTGAGACCGGCCTAGAGGAGTTCTCTTCGAGCACACTGTCCATATGTCTGCTGTTTTAACAGGACCTCTCATTGCCCTCTCATTGCACTCCAAATAGTTATAATTTTAGTTACAAAGAAGTTACTCAGTCTCAGAGTAGGCTGCTGCAACAGGTCAAAAGGGGATATTTGACAGAGCAAAAAACCTTAAATAATAAATCATGGTAAATGTTGATTGTACCATTGGAGAAATATACAAAAACACTTAATACAGATCAAAATAATTGATTAGAGATAACCCAAGTGATGCCCTGAAAACCATTACTGTCCATGAAGGTATTTGATTCCAGCATCTTCATCTCTTGAGGTCTGCTGATATCATCCATCCATTTTCTATACCCAGTTCTTCTGTACAGGGTCACAGGTGAGCTGGTGCCTATCTCCAGCATGGTCTATGGGCAGGGTACACCCTGAACAGGTCGCCAGTCCATCGCAGGACAACACAGAGACACACAGGACAAACTACCATGCACACATCCATTCACACCTAAGGGCAATTTGGAGAGACCAGTTAACCTAACAGTCATGTTTTTGGACAGTAGGAGGAGGCCAGGGTACCCAGAGAGAACCCACGCATGCACGGGGAGAACATGCAAACTCCATGCAGAAAGACCACCGGCTGGGAGTTGAACCCAGGACCTTCTTGCTGCAAGGCAACTGCGCCACCATGCAACCCTGCTAATATCAATAAAAGGGAAATTAGCATCATTGAGCCCTTTTATTGGCTCATTTTGATGAGACTGTACTTACCCAAACTGTTCAGAAGAATGATTAATCTGGCAGAGCAGCACACAGTTCCCAGCTGGCTCACACAAGCCTTTACTGTAAATTCAGTCAGTAATCCAGTTAATGTGTCCTCGTCAGACATGGTCCTCCATCATCACACTGAGCAGCAGCTAACTACTCTTTTAATTTAGTGCAACATGGACACACTTTTAAATCCAACAATGAGTTCTGCCTGTAAGAAACAGACAGCGCACGTTGTATATTCATTTTTGCTGGATTTTGGGCAGCCGATTTAGTCACATTTTCTGTTTCTGTGATTAGTTAAGGGACTAGCAGATTTGCAAGACAAGGTTTGAATTTGTTTCATTGATATTCTAAGCAGCATCACTTTTATTTTTTTAAATCAAGACATATAAAAGCAACTACAGCTTCCTCCCACAGTCCAAAGACATGCCTGTTAGGTTAATTGGTCTCTCTAAATTGCCCTTAGGTGTGTGAACGAGTATGTGCATGGTTGTTAGTGTGTTGCCCTGCGATGGACTGGCGACCTGTCCAGGGTGTACCCCGCCCCTTCAGACAAAAAGGTTGCTTTTTGTCTGAAGGTTTTCAGGAAAACCGCGATGTCTGCAGCCTCCTTGTGGTTGCTGAAGGACATTAAACAGGATTTTTAACAAATAAACAAACATTTTAGAGACAGAGATGCCAAAACTAGTGTTATTGATTTTAGCCTATTCCCTTTTCTCTTTAGAAACTATAAATAACAATACAATACTTGGTCTATATAAAATGCAAATTGAACTGTCTTAACAATAAAATGTTCATACTAAAATAAAATAATCAGTTTTCAAAAGCAGCCCATAGATAAAGAGCTCTCCTTCTCCTGTTATTACTAAAGCATGTATCAATACAACAAAGTACTCCAGGTTCTGAATAAAATCCAACTGAAGAGAAATACACTATATCTCTTTCATTTCTCTGCTACATGGATTTTAGCTTTTTTGTGCCATAAGATGTAAAGTTCTTTTTCTAAAAGATCATTTCAAAATAAATAACAGTTGCATCCAATTGTATCCAGGATGTTGCCTTCCAACACCGGAAGCCAACATCCTGGATGCTGTTGCACAACTTAAAGTCTGACAAGGAATCTATAATTTCACCCATAAGTTGAGCTAGAGCTGACCGATGAGTTGTAGCGGATCTAACCGATTGATACAGTCGACAGGCTAGTAAGTAACGCCACTTAGGAACACAGGAATGGGCTGAAGAAAACTGTACCAAATGTAATTTTTCATTAACTTCTGTTCATTTTTGCTTGCAATAAATATTCAGCTTGAGTTGTTTGGATTTGCTAAATTCTGCTAAATCGATCAGTGTACGTCCAAGGATTTATATACATTTTAACAAGCTCATACAGACATTTTTCTTCTACATGTAAGGCAACAATAACTGATAAAAACTTCACTGAACCTCACTTCAAAAAATCCAAATGACCAAATTCAACTCTGAGATTTTCAAACGGTGGGAAACATTTCCTAATCCAGCATGTTCTATGACAAATTCGACTGGACTCTTCCAATGGGGACAACAGAGCAGCTTGTCTAACACATACAACATTCAGTTTTCTTTTTGTGTTGAAGTCTAGTTGTGTCTTGTGGCAGTCATCCCACATGCTTCTGTGGGAAATACACTACTTTCTAGATGCTTCTTACAGCTTTTGTGCGTCCTCTGACTTCATTTTAAACACTGGTACTGAAATCACCTAGGTTTTCATCCCTCAGTAACAACATCCACCCTGAACAGTGTCTTTGTTAACATGACCACGTAAAACTTGGCATGGTGCATTTTTTTGGTTTAGGACCGGCCAATTGGGCCCTGTTAGGCATAAAATATATCACTCTTATAAAGTAGAACAGAAATAGAGAAATATCACACCTGAAACTAAATCTCCACTTTTTCATCTGTTTTACATTCAAGCTAGTGTTAGCACTACAGCAGAGTTAGCTACTACACAAAGTGAAAGAAAGCATTTCTGAGGATGTATATCATCATGTTAGCAGTTAATCACTACCATCATCATTCTTCTTTGACGCATCAGTCCTTAACACTGCCTGTGTTTTAATAAAGGAGAAAAATCTAATAGGTTTAGGGACTTGCTTTCTGTAGGGAACATAATCATATTGCTAATATGTGTTTTGAAGATCAGTGGTTCTGAATCAGGATCTCGTAGTTTTTTAAGGATGTCCCTTCATTCTTACATTTTCCTTCATTTTAAAGCTAAAAGACAAACAAAAATGTTCATGTTTTAATCTTAAAGTAGTTGTAGAATCCTAAGATGTGCTAAGTTCATCCTATCAGCATCCTTCTATCTATTGAGCCTAATTATGATAAACCCACCCATGTCAAGCTATTTGAGAAAATAACATTTCATGAGATTTTACACCCTTCTTCCTCTAAACGTTCAGAACTTATACCGACTTTTGCCTCACACAAGTCCAGTCAGCATGCAGAGACTGTGCTCAGGTTGTCTTTATCTCAGCAGGACCCTCGTGCCACATTGTGATATCTTTGTGTGGTTTTGTGTTTGCCACCCTCCCAGATTGCTGCCTGGTGATGTAACTGAAGCAGGAAGGTCACAGCGGCAGATTCGTTGATGTTAAGTTTTACAGTTTCTCACCCAGACAAGCTTGCTGACTCTGCACCGTGAGCGGTTGAAGCTTGTAAGATGAGATCCACATTGCCCCAAACCACAAGGACATTTTCAGGATGGGAAGCCTGATAAAATGCAGAGATGGATTGAAAGAAAAATTTTACAGTTTTTAGGATAAGTTGTCTTAGCTATTGTTAATCTTTCAAAAGGATTCATATCTTTTGAACTTATTTGACATCATATTAACAACCACAAACTTCAGTGTGTTTTATAGGAATTTTATGTGACCAATCAGCACAAAGTGACACATCATGGTGAGATAAATGGAAAAAATTCCAAAGATCTTAAGATTTTTTAGAAATTAAAATCCAAGAAGTGGGATGTGTATTTCCCTGCAATAGGAGCTCTTTTAGGGTATGTCTCTATCAGCCTTTTACAACTAGAGATTACATTTTTTTTTTCCATTCTTCTTTGCAAAACTAAGCTCAATCAGTTTGGATGGAGACATCTGTTAAAATCAGCTTCCAGGTGTTGCTGCAGATTTGCAAATGAATTTAGTTTTGGACATTGACTGGACCGTTCTAACATATGAATGCGCTTTGACTTTAACCATTCCATTGTAGCTCTGACTGCGTTTACAGGTTTTTCCCATGTCAGTTTTATCCTGACAAGGGAAGAGAACCTTCTTCCACATGTTAGCTGTGTCCACTATGTGGTGCCTTTTGGCAAACTGTAAGTTGTCTCTTATGGCTTTCCTTCTATCAATGTCTTTCTTCTTGTTCACCATCCAGGAAGGGGAGATTTGTGGAGTGACAAATTGTTTTCATGTCAACAGATTGTTCTATCTGAGCTGTGGTCTGCAGCTCCTCTACAATTATCATGTGTTAGCTTAGTTGGACAGCTGTGTTTTGGTAGGTTTGCAGATGTGCCATAAACAGGTGGACTCTATGTATTGTTTTAATTAGCCAATTTCTGAAAGCAATGACGGCAATAGCATTTATTTAGGGATGCTAAAGGAAAATGAGATGAATACAAGCATACATGATGCTTTCTAGATGTTTAAATTTTTTTTGAAAAACAATGAAAACAAAATTATGCACTACCCTGTGATGACCTATCACATAAAATCCCACTTAAAACACATTTTAGTTTCTGGTTGCAAAACATAAAAATGTTTAAGGCATATAAATACTTTTGCAAGGCGGTGTATATTTCTTGGTGGCTTTAGATAGAAATATGAACTTGTTCCACCAGTAGATGGTTTGTTTTGAAATCTTTTTTTGTGGAAGTCTGATCATTCATAGCTCCCAGGTTGTGCGCACCATCAGTTTTGGTAATGCAGTGGAAACTTTCTGAGCTGCAGCCATTTTCCCTTGGTTTCATATTTATTTATTCAATGATTTACTACAGTGATGGAGGGCTGTCAGTAGTCTGAAGAGCTACATTTAACTGTCTAGAATTTCACAGAAACCATTTGTGGACTTCCACAAGGACGAGAAAATTATGGACCTGCCCTTAATTATTAAACAAGTGTGTCAGCAGCCTGGCCTGATGGAGGTAATGCAAAGAGGAAGTGGGGCAGGGAGCAGGCCTCAGGGACCAAGAGTGTGGAAAGGAGGGGGCCCTCGGACCTCAGGGTAGGGTAGTGTTAGACCCCAGAGATTTGAAATGAAGCATGGGAGATCCAATACTGCTGTCAAAGCTACTTTGGACATTGTTAACATTCAGAAGCAGTTGTTGCTGTTAAAGATGGACTAATGTGCACCGGCAACTCTGCAATTTGGCTTTACAGAGCTGTGAAGTCAACACCAGAGGTCACTTGTGATTTGATATAGAATAATCAAATGATATTGTGCATGCACAGCTGATTGAGTCAGAGAGAAAAAGCCCTCTGAGAGACATTTTGGATGACATCAACAAGAATGGCGTGGCACTTTTGTATAAAGGATATGGGATGAGCATCTGTCTTCAGAGAAATCGATGTGGGAATATCAAGAAGCCTGACTCAGGCGAACTGATCATTCTTTATGTGTGTGTGTATGTCTGTGAGTGTGTAAAGGTGAAAGGAAATGAAAATGGAGAGTGAGTCCGTACATGCAGGAATGGAAATTTTTAACTGTACGCTCTCATTCCTTAAACACACCTACCCAATAGCTGACAGGTAACTTTTCAGTCAAGGCAACATGCCGGAGAAGTTGTGAGATGAGCATTCACAAAGAAAGAGGACCCAAAAGCATCCAAATGTCCTGTTAGTTCCTGCTCAGAGACTAAACCCTTTAGCATTAAACTTTAAACATGTATTCAGAAATGTGTTAACATTTTGCCTAATTCATATTGACTAGTCAAAGGACAAGTTACACAAAATATGTTTTTGTCTGACTAGTCCAACAGTCGACCAGGTTAGCTGATAAAACTGATGTTCACCTCTGTCACAAAGGTCAAAAAGGAAAACAACTTTTCATAAAAAGTAAAGTACCAACATTTTATACTTACGCCAAAATCAAAAACTATTAGAGCTACCTTCTCTTAGCGGTAGCGCTACTAATGTGAGCACAAATTTTGACACCGCCATGTTGGACGGCAGTTTGCAATAGCATTAATATACACACACTAGGTTGCGTTGTTTGTTCATTTATCACTAGCACAAGAACTTCTAGAATACAACCAAAGATTCCGGTTGTGTCATGATCGGGCTGAAAACCACATCAGTGACTTTAAAAACCAGATTTGGGTGAACAATATTTAATATATTAACAATATTTAATATATTGTGGATGTTCTCTGATCCACACCGGACTAAAGCTACATGATCAAATATAGTCACTCAGGCCGTGTACCTGACAACTCTTCTTGAAATAGTTCATTTTAACTGTTTGGGG
>JAHUTJ010002145.1:0-14353 GCA_036250325.1 Characodon lateralis
TTGGTCCGCATTGCCGGCACTAAGTCGGACCTGTTCCCGGTGCATGTTGGACTCCGGCAGGGCTGCCCTTTGTCACCGGTCCTGTTCATAACTTTTATGGACAGGATTTCTAGACGCAGCCAAGGGCAGGAGGGGGTCTGGTTTGGAGACCAGTGGATTTCGTCTCCTTTTTGCAGATGATGTGGTCCTGCTGGCCCCCTCTAGCCAAGACCTACAGCATGCACTGTGGCGTTTTGCAGCCGAGTGTGAAGCGGCTGGGATGAAGATCAGCTCCTCCAAGTCCGAGGCCATGGTTCTCGACCGGAAAAGGGTGGCTTGTCCTCTTCAGGTTGGAGGGGAGTTCCTGCCTCAAGTGGAGGAGTTTAAGTATCTCGAGGTTTTGTTCACAAGTGAGGGAAGAATGGAGCGGGAAATCGACAGACGGATCGGTGCGACTGCCGCAGTAATGGGGGCACTGTGCCGGTCCATGATGGTGAAGAGAGAGCTGAGCTGAAAAGCGAAGCTCTTGATTTACCGGTTGGTCTACGTTCCTACCCTCACCTATGGCCGTGAACTTTGGGTCATGACCGAAAGAACTAGATCCCAGATACAAGCGGCTGAAATGAGCTTCCTCCATAGGGTGGCCGGACACTCCCTTAGAGATAGGGTGAGGAGCTCGGCCATCCGGGAAGGGCTCGGAGTAGAGCCGCTGCGCCTCCACATCGAGAGGAGGAGGTTGAGGTGGCTCGGGCATCTATACCGGATGCCTCCAGGACGCCTTCCTCAGGAGGTGTCCCAGGCCCAGGACACGCTGGAGGGACTGTGTCTCTCGGCTGGTCAGGGAACGCCTTGGGCTCCCCCCAGAGGAGCTGGAGGAGGTGTCTGGGGAGAGGGACGTCTGGGTGTCTCTGCTGAGTCTGCTGCCCCCGCGACCCGGTCCCGGATAAAGCGGAAGACGACGAGACTGGATTTTAAAAAAACATTAATTAAAAAACTAGATATTAAATTAATATTTTATGTTAAAAAAAAGAGTAGTTTAGATAAGTAAAAATAAATTAATCATATCTGACATATAATTGTTAATTAAGCATCATAAACCTGTTGCTCAGTTGTCATTTGTCTTAAAATCGTCCTCGGCTGGAAGATTTCTTCCCCTCTCGGGTTTTTTAGTTGGATAAATAAGTTTTGGTTGCTTCCACTTTCATCTTTATTAATAACTAGTAAACAGTACCTTTCAGTGTTAGATCTGAAAGTTGGACACTTAAGTTAGTGATTTTCTGCTTTCATTTAATAATGTTCCTACGTCCTTCACGGTTTACATGGTGTCTTTAGTGAAGTAGCTGAAACCGTCCCAGTTACATGAAGGAAATCAGGGCGTCTCAGAGGTGCCTGAATAAAACAGTCCAGCCACAGAGGGAAGTTCTTGTTTATGTAGACGCAGGAAGCCTTTTGTTTGTGTGCCTGGACTGTGGCGACAGGTCCAGGCTCTGACCTGCCTGCAGTTGTTCGCTCAGCATGGCGGCAACTCTTCAAAGAGGCCGGGCTCACTCTTGCCTACGCTGCGGACCCTGTAAGCAGACGGGACGGCTTATTTATGTGCTTGTGTTTGTGTGTGGCATGTTTACTTGGCCCTCAGTGGGCCCTCCACACATGTTAGACTCTGCAGCAGTCTCTTAGCAGTGCTTTCATCCATTTTTAATGGAGTCTAACTGAAGTTGACAAGCGCTGCTCCCCAGCCCCTCCGTGTCCCACCACAATCACGGCAGGAAGTAACACAACCCCAACCCACCACACATGGGCTGCTGTTCAATCAGCCACTGCGTGATTTTCAGCCTCACAGCTGATATCAACTCTCTAAAAGCTCTGAGGAGTTCTTTGCTCTCTCACACCTCAGGGCTGGATCGACAACTTCAACGGGCCGAGCGGAATCTTTATCGCTGTAAGTGAACTCGTCCAGCTTCAATCTTAGAGGCTCTCAGTCATGCAGATCAGTGCCAGAGGTCTAAGCTGATGTTCTGTGATCAGGCGGGAAAGGGGATCCTGCGCACAATGAGGGCCAACAATGACGCAGTGGCTGATCTGGTCCCGGTGGACATGGTCATCAACCTGACCCTGGCTGCAGGCTGGTATACCGCTGTGCACAGGTGAGTCAGTGGGCGGAGCTTTGCTCTTTTATTCAGGATTTCTAAGCAGTATGGAACCATATGGATTTATGTCTTACATGTCCTTCCTTCTTTTCCTTGTGTCCTTCTTCATTCCTTCTTTGTGACCCATCTTTCTTTGTTTCCTACATCCCCTTCTTCCTTATCTACTTTCTTCCTTCCTTTCTTCCTCAACATTCCTTGTCTCCTACCTTCCTCCCTTCTGTTCTTCTTTCTTTTTTTGAGTCTTTAAACTTTATTACTTTCTAGTGTCCCACTTCCCATCTTTCCTGGTTTTCTTGTTTGCTTTCATTTCTTCTTGTTTTCTTGTTTTTTGCAGATTGGATAGATAAAACCTCCCTGTTGAAATATTTATGGATTTGTAGTTTATATTTAAGGTTAACAGAACAAATCTTGAACAGTGTTTACATATAAAGTGTGTAGGAACCCTTTTTTCTGGGGGGTGTAAAAAAGCCTGGTTTTAGACTAAATATATTTAGGAAAAATCTATTTTAGTTACTAAAGTGTATAGAAAATTATGCAAATGCAATTCAGAGATTTTATAACAGGCACAATTACAACAATAACATAATTTTGAAAGTTATTGCTGGTCAGACAAATTGCAAGAGGTAGAATATTTTAACAGTAGATAATAATGTTATCAAATTCAACGCCATGTCCTAAAACACTCAGCTGAGCCTTGAAGTCTTTCATGGCCCTAAAGAGACAGTTTGGTTTGTTTGGTTTTAGGGATGGAAAGCTGGCCAGTATAAACAAGAAGCCTTTCTTCAGAAACTTCCCAACTCAAGTTCTTAATTGCACAGCAACAAATGATGTTATCGGACTTAGAAGGAAATCCATTACACAGGAGTGGCTCTAGTAAAATTGCTATAGAGGAGAGTTTAAGCAAGGGAACAGGTTATTGCTACCCTGTTTGCATGGACTAGTGATGAAACATATGATTGAAGAAGTTATTTAATTGAGGCAAATTTCATGGGAACATTTCATGTTGACGGTTTAGTTTCTATATTTCATTTTTTTCCTTGAAACTACTTTACAAAGTAGAAAAAAGTACTTCAAGGGATGACCTCCACTTGTGGTACAGAAGTGGATGTAAAACTGCGAAAATCCTCTGGCTGAATCATTTCCACCTTTTGTCTGAGGTTTCACATGGAAATGTCTTTCTCTGTCCTTCACCAGTGTCTCACCAAAACTGACTGGTTCAGATGTCCCATATGATGGCTTGAATAAGCACAGCCTCTTCCTTTTTAAATGCCCAAGAAATTCCCAGAAAACTGAATATTGGCAGGTTACTTTTTGGTTCAATAAAAACAGTAACTTTTTCCACACAGGGAAAAATGAATAAAATCATCATTTAAGAGCAGCTTTTTGTATTTATTACGGTTATCTTCCTTAAAATGTGATGATCTGAGACATTTAGTTGTGACAAAAAAAGCAAAAGCAAAAGAAATCACTTTACAGCTCTATATGACCTTAATCTCCCTTGTTTTGCAGGCCTAAAACAGCTCTGGTGTACAACTGCACGACTGGCAGCCTCAACCCATTTCACTGGGGCGAGATAGGTGAGCACGCCCTGTTTGCCTTGTTTTTAAGGCTAACAACCCACCGCTGCAGGCGGACTTCTACAGAGCTGTTAGGGCTGCTGCGTTTCACAAACACGGCATCATCACAAACAACCAGTCCTTGGATATGATGTTCAAGTTATAATGTTTGGTTGTGGTTATAAGAGTGGATTAAGGCAGGGGAAGGCTGCCACCTGCTGGAAAGGAGTAGAAAATAGATGAAAAATAATCCAGTTTTACGGTTTCCTTAATTAGAGCTATTAATTCTCATTCATCTGCTGTACATTTTTGATGACGTCACTGTAAGTTGTTGACTCCAACTCTAAATAGCAGCCTGGACTGTACAGTCATTAGGGATTAGTCTGCAATAATTATGCTTTTAAGAGATTATTCAAACGATTGCTAATTAATTCTTCTGTTGTGGGGAAATGAACATGTTTAATCCATCATCCTTACATGAAAGCTGCCGCAGACTTAAGGAGCTGTTTCCCGATGAATGCAAAAGAGTTATTATATCTTTCCATTTCAATGTTGAACTCAATCTGCTGATATAAAAACCCTTGACGGCTGTCTGGAAACGTCTAGAATTTGATTTTAAGATTTCCAATATCTGGATAAGTATGGAAAATATCTGAATTTCCAGACTTTATTCCCATATTAGTGAAAAGCAAAAAGACATTCATCTGTCTATTTGTCCATCTGCCTGTCCACTCATCCATTTATCCTTCTGTCCAGCTGCCAACTCATCCATCCATGCATCCATCTGTTTATCCATCTATTCATCTTTTTCCTTGTGGTCTTGGCAACTTTCACGCTAAAAGTGAACGTTTGTATTTATGCATAAACAATGCTCTAAAGCAGAAGCTGGATGACCCCCAGACATATGATCCATGAAAAGTTTGTAATTTTGGCATGAAAACTGTGCAGGAACCACTTAAATCGCTTTTTACTAAATCAAAGGGGTCGTACGTGGAAAATGAAAATTGATTGTTTTCCTGCTTCTGATGTCAGTTTAACAAACTTGCCGCGGAAATCACTACCAGGTGGCTTTGGGAAAGGCTCTCTGGTGACTCTCCTGTCCAGATGTTCCGGCCCGTTATTAATCGACAGGGATCAGGGGATAACAATCGATCTAAAATGAAGTGTCCGCCTCAACATGCAGCTCAGGGAACACTCCGCTTTCTGCTCAAGGTTAGCAGCAAAGATCCAGGCCACAGCTGGCTGTCACCTCAGATCCAGTCATCTCGGCACCCCCTGCAGCCGTCTTGTATCTGTTGGCATGGAAATGAATGTTACGAGGCCAAGTTTGCGCGCTGCGTGTGATGTAATGTCTGCAGTCACATGGCTGCGCTCCCAGCATCTGTGGATCTGCCCTCTGCTGGATTGTGAGTGGAGGGGAGGGGGCTGAACCTCTCTGAGTGTCACAATTAAGGCTGAAGGTCATTCTTGGAAGTTAGGATACTTCCACGGAAACTAGTCTGAGTGCTTCTGCCTGTTATAGGCTGGTGATAAACTTCACCTTTGCCACGAAATTTAACATCACTGCTGGCGTCACGTTTAACCTGTTTTTATTGCTGCATCAGGGATGCAGAGCTTAGCCAGGGATTATCTGAAATGCAACAAAACCTTCTGTTCTTTGAGGCTTTTGCAGGAGATGCTTTTCAAAGACATTTTTCATTATCTGGATTTAAAAAATATTGTGCTCTTGAACAAAGCTGAAGCCTACAGCCAATAAGGACATAGATCATACAGACCTTTGAGGTGATATGTTTTTATTTTTCCTAACAGAGCACCATGTCATGTCGTCCTTTAAGAGGAACCCCTTGGAGCAGGCTTTCCGCAGGCCCAACGCCAACATCACCTCCAACTACCTGATCAACCAGTACTGGATCCTGGTCAGCCACAAGTTCCCAGCCTTCATCTATGACCTCTTCCTCCGTTTGTGTGGACAGAAGCCTCAGTAAGACCTGCAAATATCCGTTTCCCTTTTGGTCTACAAGGAAATGCTTGTCTACATTGAAGTTGGTAACCGCCGTCCGTCTCTTACCCTGCAGGATGATGCGCATCTTTAATCGTCTGCATAAGGCCATCGGCCTGCTGGAGTACTTCAGCAGTCAGGAGTGGGAGTGGAACTCTGAGAACATGAACATGCTGATGAGCCATCTGACCCCCGAGGACAGGAAGGTGAGCTTACCCACCCCTGCAGAAGTCTTGACACCCCTTGAACATTTCCACATTTTTGTGATGTTAAAACCACAAACTGTCCTTGCAGTAGAAAAGCACCACCACAGCATGATGCTGCCGCCACCACAATGTCTCACGGTGGGGATGACATACTCAGGTTGATGTCAGGTGTTGTTTGTCAACCAACATCTTGACTGACCGGAGCACCTCCATCCCTTCCGTTCTTGGCAATTCTTTTTTGCAAAATAGCTTGAGCTCATTCCGGATGGAGATTATTTATTAACGTTGGTTTCCAAGTCTTGCCTTAGATTCTCAAATGGATTTAAGTCTGGGCCATTGTAACACATGAACAACATTGGCTTTATTCTCGCCAATCTTCTCTAAAGGCCAGATTTGTGGAGTCTGGTCAACCAATTCTCCCAGCTGAGGTGCAGGTCTCTGCAGCCCCCCCAAAGTTACCATGGGCTTCTTGGCTGCTCTCTAAGAAACCTCTGATTACCTCACAGAGTATCCTAATTTATACTGAGATCACATTTCATACAGACATACTTAATTTACTAATTATGTGATTCTGAAGGCAATTGGTTGCACTGTGTTTTAGTTCAGGGTATCAGAGCCAAAGGGGGTTAAGTACAAATACACCACACAGCAGGCAAAATGTAAAAGTTCAAGAAGTATAAATATTTTTGCAAGTAACTACTTTTATTAAACACAGATGGACCTATTTAGGGTTTTATATGTTAATGTTCATTGATGTATAAAACCTTACCAGTTAATTCATTCAAGTTGCTACTATCTTAAAGGGTTCTCCATACTGATAAAATGCACCACTACAATCACAGTTTTACCTCATTTAATTTATTAGTTTTAGCATATATTTTTTAAAGGTTATTTAACATCGAAGAAAAGCGTTAAAATGTTCTGAAAAGGAGTTTATGACTTCATCTTTGCTTCAATCTCAACATGCCCCCTGTGTGGTTTTTGTTTTCACAGATGTTTAACTTTGATGTGCGCCAACTGAACTGGCCCGAGTACATTGAGAATTACTGCATCGGCACCAAGAAGTACGTCCTGAACGAAGACATGTCCGACATTCCCGCTGCCAGGCAGCATCTGAGAAAGTAAGTTAACAAATACATTACTTTTTAAATATGAAAAATGCTAATAAGATATAAGACAGACAAAGCTACTGTGGGACAAAGCTGAGCACTTGTTGCCATGGTTATTGCCGCCTTTTCTTTAGAAGAACGGGGAAGGGCAATCGACATATTTTAACAGGAACTCAAACACAAATTTAGCCTTTAAAGAAACGGTCACTGCATGAAAACTGTAAGTGGCATCAAACATTCTCAACAAGTGAGTTGGACAACTTTTAGTGATCATGTGTGTAACATTTTACACGTTTGCTGAGTTTTATGTAGGAGATATGACTGTTTAAAGAGACCCTGAGTTGCAGTTTCAAAAGAAAAATTCACAGCTGAAAAATAATGGGAGTGAATTAGAGTTTGGGTTAGTGCTTCCTGCCTTTAGGCGTATTGGACTGAAAATAGTAAATCCTCTAGCAGTGGGAGACTTACTGGGTGAAAGCAGACCAGATTTTCTCCATGTAACAACTGGAGTGTGACAACATCACAATCTGAGCTGAACATTCTGGGGTTAAATCTCAAAAAGTAAAAGTTAACCTGCAGTCGTCTGAAAACTGTAGAATTATTGAAACGGCAATTTAGTCCGATTTTGCCAAAATCTAATTTTATGAGTAAATTTTAGTATATGTTATAATGCCTGTTTGGTGGATATCTGGAAATTCATTTTGTTTTCACTTGATTGCTGAATGTAGAGCCAATTATAGAAATCTAAAATCTTTGGAATATAGACATCCAATAATGGCACCTAATAAAAGGTGTACAAACAAGCCGTTTCTGATCAACCGAAATTGTTTTAGGTCTTCACAACAACATAAACTACACTAATGGCTACCTAAACTATACCATGTCAAAGGTTAAATCAAAGATTTGTATACCGGTCTTATTTGTCTCTTTTGATTGTCCCCCAGGTTGAGGAACATCCGGTACACCTTCAACACACTACTAGTCGTTTTCATCTGGCGGGTGTTCATCGCCCGTTCCCAGATGGCCAGAAACATCTGGTACTTCGTGGTCAGCCTCTGTTTCAAGTTCCTCTCCTACTTCCGTGCATCCAGCACCTTAACCAACTGAGTCTTCCTCACTGCCTTGAGCCAGAGAGAGGCAGCCCTCGCCTTCGGCTGTCTGCGGTAAACAATAAACAAAACAAAAATAACACCTTAAACACAGACGCTCTTGACGTGGACAAACAGGGCTCTCTACATGAGGCGTCTGCAGCTGAGTGAAGTTAGGAGAATAACGAGGTCTATTTGCCATGTGGTCATTTGTTGAGTTGGGAAACCTGTCATCAAAAACTTGACATTCCCTGTCAGAAAAACCCCATCCAACAAAGAAAGGCTTGTCTTTTATTTTCTACCTAATGTTTCCTTCAAAGTGGCCAATTATATATGCAACGATACACCTTTTGTGCGACCTCCACCTTCCTTTCCCAACCTCTTGAGTCTGAGAATATCACCTTGCCTTGTGATATCTTTGTTTTCCATACTTGAAATGCACCATTGCAGCAGAGGTGGATGATTTCTAGATCATTATTTTTTATTTTATTTTATTCTCGAATATGTCTTGCATTATGTGCGTCTACTGCCTTTTTAAGATGATGCTCCAGATTATTCAGACGAGTGTTAAAAGCTCAAATTAGCCCACATGTGGCATCAGAACGTTGAGACATGCCAGTTCTGTCGAGGTTCTTGCTAATATATGATAGGTTGTGTTGTTCAGGAAGGTGAACCTTGTGTGTCTAAATGCTCATCTGCTTTGTTTGTACAGCTGTTTGTACTGAACTGAGTTTACTACTTTTACATCTTTATACTTGCACCAAAAAAACAAGTCTGATTGTGTGTTAACCCTTGACAGTGTAGTATATAAAAAAAAAAGTACATCAGAGTAAAGTTTATTTATATTGCATAGTACATACTGTACATTGAGCTTTAAGTGAGCGATTAAGAGTGAAAGTGGTAACCGGTAGCAACATTCAGGTTTCTCTGAAAAAGGTAGGTTATTATGTCATCTGCATAGATGCACACAAGCCAGCTAAATGCTAATACAAAAGGGAGGGAAAAATCAGGGACCAAGTACACACCCATGAGGGATGCCACATTTGACAGAATGGAGAAACGTTGTTACATAAGGGATTAGACCTATTTGTTAGACGTTCTTGGTATCATTCATCCCAGTTTTATAAAAAAACTATTCGACCTACCAAAAACTTGTATTTGTTGAATTTTTCTTGTGTGTTCCAAGGACCACAGAGCTTCCCTCTAACTGCAAAAAGTAGTTAATGTAATAGGCAAGTCTGAGGAAAACTGGGCAGTATTGTCTACTTTGTGAGGTTTAACAACAATAAACTGAATGAGCTTATATGGGAGAAAAAGGGAAGAAATTAAATGTTTATGCAAAAGTCATGTTTGGTGTCCCTGTCTACGTTCGTTCGTACAAGGACTGCATGATGAAACGGTTGTGTCAAGTTGTCCCCAAAGAGCTACAGGGCTATCTTAATGCTGTAATTCATGTTGATCCATCTGGTAACAGCACTGTCTTTGTTCACTTAAATGCAACGTACTGCTGGTGTAAACTTCAAGAAGGAGCAAACGGCAACGCATAACAGAGAACATCTTTTTCTTACTGGTGCCATTTTTGCAAATTGTTGACCAGCTGTTTTCCCTGCTCTAACAAGATTCAGTCTGCTTAAATAAACAAGAAGATTAAAGTGCCTCTGTGCTCCTGTCTGTTTCACAAATGTGGATTTTTTTTACAGCAAAATGTCCTCCTGCTTGTTTATACACTCACCACACACTATATTAGGTACACCTGTCAAACTGCTCGTTAGCGTAAATTTCTAATCAGCCAATCACATGGTAGCAACTCAATGCATTTAGGCAAGCAGACATGGTCAAGACGATCTCCTGCAGTTCAAACCGAGCTTCAGAATGGGGAAGAAATGTGATTTAACTGACCTTGAACGTGGCATGGTTGTTGGTGCCAGACGGGCTGGTCTGAGTGTTTCAGAAACTGCTGATCTACAGGGATTTTCACGCACTACCATCTCTAGAGTTTACAAAGAATGGTCAGAAAAAGAGAAAATATCCAGTGAGCAGCAGTTCTGTGGGCGCAAATGCCTTGTTGATGCCAGAGGTCAGAGGAGAATGGCCAGACTGGTTCCAGCTGATAGAAAGGCAACAGTAACTCAAATAACCACTCGTTACAACCAAGGCATGCAGAAGAGCATCTCTGAATGCACAACACGTCGAACCTTGAGGCGGATGGGCTACAGCAGCAGAAGACCACACCAGGTGCCACTCCTGCCAGCTAAGAACAGGAAACTGAGGCTACAATTCACACAGGCTCACCAAAATTGGACAATAGAAGATTGGAAAAATGTTCACTGGTCTGATGAGCCTCGATTTCTGCTGCGACATTCGGATGGTAGGGTCAGAATTTGGCATCAACAGCATGAAAGCATCGTGTCAACGCCACAGCCTACCTGAGTATTGTTGCTGACCATGTCCATCCCTTTATGACCACAGTGTACCCATCTTCTGATGGTTACTTCCAGCAGGATAACGCGCCATGTCATAAAGCACAAATCATATCAGACTGGTTTCTTGAACATGACAATGAGTTCACTGTCCTCAAATAGCCTCCACAGTCACCAGATCTCAATCCAATAGAGCACCTTTGGGATGTGGTGGAACGGGAGATTTGCATCATGGATGTGCAGCCGACAAATCTGCAGCATCTGTGTGATGCTATCATGTCAATATGGACCAAACTCTCTGAGGAATTTTTCCAGTACCTTGCTGGATTTTACTAATTAGCCTCAACAGTTTGCATGTTGTCTTATCTGTTTCTGCTGCACCTGCTCTGCATCAATCACCACAATAATCCTGGCTGTACAGTAGGTCTCTGCAAGTGCCTCTGTTTAAAAACAGCACCTGTGTTTGCTGCAAGGACATGAATATAAAGGATTTAAAGCTTCAGTGTGTCTCGACCAAAGCTCTGATGTTAGGAGACCAAAAAAGAAGTGACAAACACATCTTCCAGTTTGTGGGAATTTAATCTCATTTAAATAACAAAATATTAGAGATCATTTAAAGCAATCACACATTAAAAATCTCACATAAACAGGCACCAAAACACACATTTAATGGAGCCTCTGAGCATATTTACCTAAAGTGCAATGAACTGAACATTGGAGAGCTTAAACACAACACCTGTTTAGTTTACATATAAACAAATATAATGTTATGAACAGTAATTACTGTTATTTAATCAGAGTGAAGCTAAGACTAGAGTAGGGCGTTTTCCACCAGGAGAGGAGTTTGGTGATTGTTCAGATTATTCATCTGGTTGTGCAGCTGCCTGTCCTGCAACAGATTTAGTGCTTAAAGTATTTAAAGTGCCTTCAGTAATAGATCCAGGTTTGTAGAAATGTTTATGGAGGGATGGACTCACCTCTCTGGGCCTGTAGACTCCGAGTCTGAAGCGACAGCAGATGATGTCAAAGCAGAAGCCGACGAGGCTGTGAAGCATGCCTTTAAACAGGAAAACATGGGTCAAGTGTGGGGAAAACAAATGGGGAAATACAGAATTCCTGAGCATTTTTCACGTCAAAGCTTAGTTCTTAAGTTCTCAAGTTCTGTATTTAAAATCCAGGCAGATATTTCTACAGCCTGGTCAGGTCAGCGACCCGCAAAAACCATGGATGAAATGAAGGACAGACAGATGTAGGGACAAACTGATAGACAGATAAATAAATGGATGAAGGATAGATGTAAATATGGACGTATGGACAGAACATAATACCATATAACTCATAGCCATAGCTGCAAAACACGTAGGAATAAATATACATGCAGATTTAACTTGCCAGTTGTGGAGAATATTCCTCCAATTATCCCACACAGTCGCACCAGGAACTGCCACAGCGGCATGTGCTGCTCGCTGACCGTCACCATCAGGGAGCTGGTGTCATACTTGACGAAGATGCCGGAGACGCCATGGCTGCCCGCTGCGTGGTTTATCACTCGCTCCTTTTACACACACAGCACGGTGAAGGTTAGTATGTCCTCAGGTTTACCTAAGGTGCTCCATCCTCTGCAGTGACCACTCACTCGCTCAGTCACTGAAAACTGGTGTGTGTCTGCAGAGATCAGGTATGTGTTCAGCTTGGTGGGCACCACTGTGATGAAGTACTGGTACATCTGGTTATCTGCAGTCAGGATGGCAAAAAAAAACATGGTAACAAATATTTTTTTCTTCTCTAAAAGTATCAGTAAAAGATAAAAACAGGATGTTTTGTCTTTTGGATTGAAGAAAGGTACAGTTGGAGGTGATTTTCTCTGTGCCGTCCAGAGGATTGATTATGCCTGGAATCTCCTCGCCGAAAGATAAATGGTCTATTCGATGGGAGAAGTTGTACGCTGCAAAACATGGAGTGCAGAAAGTCAAGCTGATTCACAATGAGTTCTGTTGGTATACGTGGGAGAAAAACAAATCTCCCAAAGCAATTTAAACGTTTTGTTTTTTATTGGAAAAATACCTTCAAATAATCCTAAACTTTAATTATGAACAACTCAAATATTTTGCTCACTTGTTTTTCCTCAGTGAGACAATATGATGCATCTCTGCATGCAGGTTATAAAAGAGAGAGAAGCAAGGAGAACAATGCTCGTCTTACCCTCGTGGCTCACAAAAGCTGCGATGTGTGCATGGCCCTGAGGATGGTGAATAGGCCTAAAATAGGACAAAATATCTCTTTTGTTTGATGAATAAAACAAGATTATTTTTTTTATGTTAAACTGCAACTAAATCACTTTCTTTTCCAGAGATAAATAAAAAGGATTTAAAAGTTATGTTCACATTGATGTCTGAACTTTATTTTCCAGGGATTCAGTCAGTGTGGAGGAAGGTCAAAGTCCACATGTTCTCCAGCTTTTCAACTATCCGCATAGTTTCTTACTTTCCTACTGTGATGTGTAGGTTTCCTGCCACCTTGTTGACATAAACATGTCCATGAATCCTGCATGCATTGAGTGGCTCCTGGGGTGCGTCCTCCCTGCAAAGCCCACAATCAGACATTACATGTTAACGCTCAGTCGTGTCTTACCAGCTACATGATCTATAGAGGCTTAATCGAGACTAACCGTGGTGGCAGAGCAGTAGGAACTCCCTTCAGCAGTGTTTTGTACAAGACTTCCTGCAGAGCGTGCTCCTCCCTCAGCCTGCTCTGAATGAGATGCAGAGTCCTGAAGGACAAAAGGAGGTTGAAAACGGACATTAGCTCCCAGTCAGACTGCTTGTAGCAAGAAACTACATCTGGAATGCAGTTATGCATGATTTTCCCAATGGATCAGTCTACAGAAGGTCTGACTAACCCTCTTGCCCGATTTGACTATATCAGTGTTAGCTGTCCTTTACCACATAAGCGTTTCCCTTGAAACCAGAAAACCCGGATTTAGACAGAAGTCAAATCTAAATTCATTTTGCAGTTAAATTTCCTAAATACTAAATTTAAATAATTTAAACTTCTCTTACCTTTGCCACAGTCTCTGTTGTGGGGATAATTCAAAAATAACCTGATTAAACGCACACAGAGAGGAGACACGGTTAAGATCTCATTTTTCTGACTAGTTTGAATTTGTTGTGGATTTTCTTTTGGTCGAAACAGGGTCCAAATTATAAATACAGGTTTAAGTATATACACACACTCCCACTAATACAGGTGAAACCAGAAATGTTTACATGCAGTTTAAGTTAAAATCTACGATGAAGTATAACGGTCACCTAGAGGAACAAAAGAGCTGGATGTGTTTTGGTGGATTAGTTTTCTTCTTTTCCATTACAGAATAAAGTAAAACATTTATTTCAAGGAAATAGTTGGAACAATGAGTAAAAAGTCAAAATATTGAGAATAAAGTAGAAATAAAATAAACGCAGGTGATGTAAAATGAAGTGGAAAATGACAGTGGACCAGAAGAGCTAATCAGAGGAAAATGTGGATCAGCTGTAGATCAGCAACTACAAACCAAGGGGGAAAAATAAACAGAGATCTACGAGAAATAAAATCCAAATGTACAGATTAGAACGCAACAGAATGAACTAATAAGGCAACACCTTTATTCAATGTTATTTCAGTTTATTTCTATAGCGCCAATTCACAACACATGTCGTCTCAAGGCACTTCACAAAAGTCAGGTTCATACATTCCAATTAATACTAACCATTGAACAGTGCAGTCAGATTCAGTTATTTATTCAAATTGGATAAAAAGTTTTTCTGTCTAAGGAAACCCAGCAGATTGCATCCAGTCAGTGACTTGCAGCAT
>JAHUTJ010002146.1:0-14348 GCA_036250325.1 Characodon lateralis
TGATTGTCCATAATGAACACCATGTTCAAACATAAGGGTGTCCATCAGTGCACTTGGCACCAGGACACCCTAGGCAGGAGGTCAATGATTGACTTTGGTGTCGTATCATCAGACCTTTGGCCGCATGTCTTGGACACTCGGGTGAAGAGAGGGGCTGAGCTATCCACTGATCACCACCTGTTGGTGAGTTGGATCTGCTGGAGGAGGAGAAAGCCGGACAGACTTGGCAGGGCCAAGCGCATAGTGAGGGTCTGCTGGGAACGCCTGGCGGAGCCCTCGGGCAGGGATGTATTCAACTCCCACCTCTGGGAGAGCTTTGACCAGATTCAAGGGGATACCGGAGACAGAGAGTCCGAGTGGACCATGTTCTCCGCATGTATTGCCGATGCTGTTGCCCGTAGCTGCGACCGTAAGGCCTGCGGTGCCTGTCGCGGCGGCAATCCCAGAACCCGGTGGTGGACACTGGCAGTAAGGGATGCCGTCAAGCTGAAGAAGGAGTCCTATCGGCTGTGATTGGCTTATGGGACTCCTGAGGTGGCTGACGGGTACCGTGACGCCAAGCGTGCTGCTGTGGCAGCGGCAAAAACTCGGGCATGGGAGGAGTTCGGTGAGGAAATGGAGAAGGACTGGAGAAGGACGGTTGGCCTAAAAGCAATTCTGGCAAACCGTCTGGCACCTCAGGAGGGGGAAGTAGTGCTTCGCCAACACTGTTTATAGTGGGGGTGGGAGGCTGCTGACCTCGACTGAGGATATTATTGGGCGTTGGAAGGAGTACTTCGAGGATCCCCTCAATCCTGCCATCACGCATTCCCTGGTGGAAACAGAGGCTGGGGACTCGGGGTTGGACTCTTTCATCACCCAGGCTGAAGTCACCGAGGTGGTTAAAAAGGCTCTGCAGTGGCAGGGCTTCGGGGGTGGATGAGATCCGCCCTGAGTACCTCAAATCTCTGGATGTTGTGGGGCTGTCATGGTTGACACGCCTCTTCAACATTGCGTGTCGGTCGGGGACAGTGCCTCTGGACTGGCAAACTGGGTTGGTGGTCCCCCTTCATAAGAAGGGATCTCCTCAATCCTGAAGGGGGACTGGAGGGTGTGTTCCAACTACAGGGGGATCACACTCCTCAGCCCTGCCGGAGGGCAGCCCTGCCGGAGTTCAACATGCACTGGGAACAGGTCCGACTTAGTGCCGAAAATGCGGACCAAACTCCTGCTCTGCTTGTACAGAGACCGGATGTCCCCTAATAAAGGGCCCCAACTCTGTACTCGTGGAGCACTCCCCACAGGGCATCACGAGGGGCACAATCGAATGCCTTCTCCAGGTCCACAAAACACATGTGGACCGGTTGGGCAAACTCCCATGGACCCTCGAGTACCCTGCAGAGGGTTTGGAGCTGGTCCAGTGTTCCACGGCCAGGACCAAAACCACACTACTACTCCTCCTGAAGCTGAGGTTCAACTATCGGCCGGGATCTCCTCTCCAATACCCTGGCATAGGCCTTACTGGGGAAGCTGAGGAGTGTGATCCCCCTATAGTTGGAACACACCCTCCGGTCACCCTTCTTAGTAAGGGGGACCACCACCCTGGTCTGCCAGTCCAGAGGCACTGTCCCTGACCGCCACGCGATGTTGAAGAGGCGTGTCAACCATGACAGTCCAACAACATCCAGAGACTTTAGGGCACTACTACTCAGGGCAGATCTCATCTACCCCTGAAGCCTTGCCAGTGTGAGACTTTTTAACCACCTTGATGACTTCAGCCTGGGTGATGAAAGAGTCCAACCCTGAGTCCCCAGTGTCTGCTTCCACCAGGGAATGCCTGACAGCAGGACTGAGGAGATACTTGAAGTACTCCTTCCACCACCCAATTATGTTCCCAGTCAAGATCACCAGCTCCCCACCTCCACCGTAAACAGTGTTGGCAAAACACTGCTTCCCCCTCCTGAGGCGCCAGACCGTTTGCCAGAGTTGCTTTGCAGCCAACCGGTAGTCCTTCTCCATGGCCTCACCAAACTCCTCCCAGGTACGAGTTTTTGTCTCCGCCAAAGCCCAGGCCACGGCACGCTTGGCCTCACGGTACCCGTCAGCCACCTCAGGAGTTCCACCACCAGGTTTGGGGATTGCCACAGACCTTATGGCCACAGCTACAGGCAGCAGCCCGAAGCAGACAATGGATGAGGAGAACATGGTCCACTCGGGCTCTATGTCTACAACCTCTCCCGGAATCTGGTCAAATCTCTCCCGGAGGTGGGAGTTGAATACATCCCTGGCCGAGGGCTCCGCCAGATGTTCCCAGCAGACCCTCACTATACGCTTGGGCCTACCAAGTCTGTCCTCCTTTCTCCTCTTCCAGCGGATCTAACTCACCACCAGGTGGTGATCAGTGGACAGCTCAGCCCCTCTTCATCCAAGTGTCCAAAACATGTCGTCGAAAGTCGGAAGACAGGACAACAAAGTTGATCATTAACCTCTTGCCTAGGGTGTCCTGGTGCCAAGTGCACCAATGAACACCGTTATTCTTGAACATGGTGTTAATTATGGACAATCCGTGACTACCACAGAAGTCCAATAATGAAACACCACTCGGATTCAGATTGGGGAGGCCATTCCTTCTGATCACGCCTCTCCAGGTGTCACTGTCATTTCCCACATGGGTGTTGAAGTCCCCGAGCAGAATAATGGAGTCCCTGGGAGAGGCTACCACAGAAGTCCAATAATGAAACACCACTCGGATTCAGATTGGGGAGGCCATTCCTTCTGATCACGCCTGTCCAGGTGTCACTGTCATTTCCCACATGGGTGTTGAAGTCCCCAAGCAGAATAATGGAGTCCCTGGGAGAGGCACTATGCAGTACCTCCGACAGGGATGTAGGCCGAAACGACTGTCAGAGACCTGTCCCCAACCCGAAGGCGCAGGGATGCGACCCTCTCATCCACTGAGTTAAACCCCAACACAAGATGGCTGAGCTGGGCGGCAACAAGCAAACCCACCCCAGCTCGCAGCCTCTATTTTTGTCTCATCAGACCACATAACCTTCTGCCATTCCTCCTCTGGATCACTGTTATGCCCATCGTTGGCTAAAATCTCCAGATACATGCCCCCATCTATCCTCCCCTCAAAATAGTGCAGTTGTCCTGTCCCAAGAAAAGCATTCCGAAAGAATGATGTTTCCACCTCCATGCTTCACGGTAGAGATGGTGTTCTTGGGGTTGTATTCATCCTTCTTCTTCCTCCAAACACGGTGAGTGGAGTTTAGACCAAAAAGCTATATTTTTGCTCATCAGACCACATGACCTTCTCCCATTCCTCCTCTGGATCACAATGGTCACTGGCAAACTTCAGATGGGCCTGGACATGCGCTGACTTGAGCAGGTGGACCTTGCGTGTGCTGCAGAATCTTAATCCATTGCGGCGTAGTGTGTTACTAATGATCTTTGAGACTGTGGTCCCAGCTCTCTTCAGGTTAATGACTAGCTCCTGCTGTGTAGTTCTGGGCTCACCTTCCTCATGATCACTGATGCCCCATGAGGTGAGATCTTGTATGGAGCCCCAGACCGAGGGAGATTGACCATCATTTGAACTACTTCCATTTTCTTATAATTGGGACAACAGTTGTTGCTTTCTGATCAGGCTATTTTCTTGTAGCCCATCCCAGCCATGTGCAGGTCTACAATTTTATCCCTGATGTCCTTACACAGCTCTCCAGTCTTCGTCATTGTGGAGAGGTTGGAGTTTGTTTCAGTGTGTGGACAGGTGTCTTTTACACAGGTAATGAGTTCAAACAGGTGCAGTTAAAACAGGTAATGAGTGAAGAACAGGAGGGCTTCTTAAAGAAAAACTAACATGCCTGTGAAAGCCAGAATTCTTACTATTTGGTAGGTGATCAAATAATTATGTCATGCAATAACAGTAAGAAGTAAGAATACATAGCATTAACACTTTTACATGGCACTTTAACTGTTTATATGATTCTACCCTTATCTGACATATTCTTACTCTAGAAAATAACCTGATTGAATGGGCAGAATATGTTTTTCTTAATGGACATAAAGTTTCACTCAACATTTTCCTTAACATTTTGCCAATTCTCAGTGAAATATCTAAGCAATTTAGCATTACTCATCTTTAGCCACTGTTGTCTTCATTCATAACCAAATTTTCCTTTTTATTGACTAAACGTTAAGGTATTTTTTAGAGTTCTGTGTCAGGTAATTGCATATTTTATCTATTATTTCTCAAGAACACAGGTTTCAGACACTGTTCAGCCCTGTAGATAGTATTTTAGGTCTTTATTACTTCCAGCACCATCCAAATATGTTTGTTCTTCTTCTTTTGCGATAATACTTAACAAAAGATGCTATTTTGCCTTTGCTGGTTATTTTATGCTACCCAACCTTTAACAGCAGGACTAAAATAATTTGACTAAAAAAACATCTGGCTGTTTGAAGAGGAATTTCATCAAGCAATGGGCAGCTCAGTCTTTTCCAATAGATTATATTCTATTCATTTTACCACACCATGATTTAGAGAGGGAACTGTTTCCGTGATAGAACCACATGGGATATCTCAGGCATTAACATTATAAGGTCCCAGAGAGAATGCTGTACTTTACTTATGAACCCACTGTTACATCACATTAGCTGAGGCTAGTGGACTTGGTACTGACTTGAAAAGTGACAGTGTTACAGCATCAGGGGCTGAGAAGATCTAGTTACAACAAGAGAAGAAAAACATATTTTACTACAGAGGTAGTAAAAGAGATTTAACATGTCATGTTCTTATTGGCTCATTATAAAGCATAGAAAAGTAAATGTAAAAATGAAAATTAGGCCCATAGGTTTTGTACTAGACTTCCTGCTAGTGTCGCTGTTTTCGTAATAGATCTGACCCACATACAGAAGAACACTCCGGAGAAAAAGAATAAGTAAAATTATGTTTTTATTGTGCCACAAATAATCAGGAAACATGAACAGAAGAATCTTCTGGGAAGAGAACTGGTGAAAACAGGGAACTAAATGAAACTGAGCAAATGATAAGTAATTATGATAATCAAGTAGACTGTTTACTAAGTGGGTATGGTCAGGTCACCAGGGGTAGAGAGATTCAGAGTCCAGGTTGTCAAAGATGAATTTGTTCAGATGTTTCCTTAGGTGCTGTTCGAGTGAGCTTGGAAATTTCAGGAGAGAGTTCAATGTGCAGATACTTACGTTGGAGGGTGGACAGGGTACGCTTATGCCTTGGTCTGGGAAACGGAGGAAGCAGGAAACTGCCAGCTTGGTCTGAGTCCAGATGGAAACAGTAGTTAGGAAACGAAGTCCTCAGAACGTAGATATTCTTGATCATCCGGAAACTTCCGGACACAAAGTCAGTGTTCAGTAATGTAAATCCAAGATTCAGGTTTTCAGCCAAGCAAGTTACTTGACAACGAAGGACAAAGCATAGACTTAGAGTTGGCTGAGCTTGTTACCACTGAAGGCAAAACACTCTGGCGTCGAAGTGCTGGCAGCCTCCTAAAGTTCTCCTCCAAATAATAAGCGGGATAAGTCGCACCTGTCACCCAGCGCACCTGAGAACTCCAGCCCCATCTGAAACACTGAAGACATGTTGCAAGCACAAAATACACAAACACAACCCAGATCCCGACATCTTCCCCCCTTCAACGGCTGCCTCCTGGCGGCCCAGAAGAAGTGGAAGGCAGGGAGGCACGGTAGTCATCAATAAGGGAAGAGTCACAAATGAATGATCAAGGCACCCAAGAGCGGTCCTCGGGACCGTAACCCTCCCAATCGACGAGGTACTGCCAACCACGACCCCGCCAATGGGAGTCCACGATTCGTCAGCGGGGTCCATCGAGACACATGGAATGTAGGATGAATGCGAAGACTTGCAGGCAAACGAAGGCGAACTGCAGAAGGACTAATCACAGTCTCAATCTCATAGGGACCGATGAAATGGGGCGAAAGCTTTCAAGACATGGATTTGAGAGGAATATCATGCCCTGACAACCATACCTTCTGTCCAGACCAGTATTCAGGTGCAGGTCGGCGTTTCTGGTCAGCGAAACGCTTATTTTGGTCAGCAATGCGGTGTAGGGTTTGGATATTTGAATTCCAAATGGACTTGCAACGGCGGATATGTTGGTGGACCGATGAAACCGTGATATCCTTTTCGTCGCCTGAAAACAAAGGCGCCTGATAGCCAAGGGAAGCTTCGAACGGGTAACGTCCAATAGCTGAAGAAACGTGTGAATTCAATGCATACTCAACCCAAGGTAGGTATGAGCACCAATCTGTGAGATTTGTGGATGTGAGACAATGTAATGTGGATTCCAGTTGTTGATTTAACCTTTCAGTCTGGCCATTTGACTTAGGGTGATAACCCGAGGTCAATGAGACTTTGGGTCCAAGAGCTAAACAAAATTGTTTCCAAACCTGAGAGATGAACTGTGGGCCTCGGTCGGAAAGAATGTCCAGAGGTATTCCATGAAGACGGAAAACATGTTTAGTGAGAAGTTTTCCTGTTTGCAGGGCTGATGGGAGTTTCCTGAGGGGGATGAGATGGCATGTCTTAGAGAAACGATCAACTATTGTGAGAACTGTTGTCATACCTGGGGAAAGGGGTAATCCAGTGACGAAATCCAATGCTATATGTGACCACCGTCGATTAGGGATGCTGAGAAGTTGAAGAAAGCCCGCAGGTGGTTGATTACTAGACTTATTCCTGGCACAGGTAGCACAAGCCTGAACAAACTCTTTCACATCTTTATGTAGAGAGGGCCACCAAAACCTTCTTTGAACTAGTGCAATGGTTCTGCTAACACCAGGATGGGCCGAAAACTTTGCTGTGTGAAGCCAGTCGATTAGTCGGGAACGTACTCAAGACAGAACATAGATGCGGTTAGGTGGTCCAGTGCCAGGGTCAGGTTCCTGTTGTTGAGCCTTACGTATAGTGTCCTCTATCTCCCACCTAAGTGCTCCTACCGTCCAACTGGGTGGTAGGATGGGAGCTGGTTCCTCCACAGAATCCTCAGCGGCAGAGTGCGTCAGGCTTTGTGTTCTTAGGACCGGGTCTGAAAGAAATACATAAGTCGAAACGAGAAAAAAATAAAGATCACTGAGGCTGGTGTGGATCAAGTCTTTTGGCTAACTGAAGATAGGCCAAGTTCTTATGGTTAGTCCAGACTTGGATGGGATGTTCAGCCCCTTCAAGCCAGTGGCACCATTCTTCAAGGGCTAGTTCTCCCAGTAGTTCTCTGTCACCTACATCATAGTTCCTTTCAGTGTTGTTGAACCTACGGGGAAAAAAGGGACAAGGATGAAGTCTCCCATCTTCTGAGTTCTGTGATAATACACCTCCAACCCCAATGTGAGAAGCGTCGACCTCCAGGATGAACTGTCTTGAAGCATCTGGATGAACTAAGATGGGGGCTTGAGATAACTTCTTCTTTAGCAACTGAAAAGCTGCTTCAGCTTCAGATGAGCAGGAGAATGAGATCTTAGAGGAGGTTAATGCTGTAAGAGGTGCTCCAGTAATACTGAAATCCTTAATGAACCGTCTGTAAAAATTAGTAAATCCAAGAAAATGCTGCAATGACTTGCGAGAGTCTGGAACAGGCCAGTCCAACACTGCTCTGATCTTCTCTGGATCTGAACATACCTGTCCACCCTCAAGAATGTAGACCAAAAACGAGATAGAAGACTGATGAAACTCACACTTTTTGGCTTTTACAAACGAGCGGTTCTCCAGAAGACGTTGAAGTACTTGGCGTAGGTGTCTGCGATGCTCCTGAATGTCCTTGGAGTAAATCAAAATGTCATCAAAGTATACGAAAACAAAAATGTTCAAAAAGTCTCTGAGAACGTCATTAACTAAAGCCTGTAATACAGCAGGAGCATTACAAAGTCCGAAAGGCATGACCAAGTACTCAAAATGGCCTAACGCCATCTTGAAGGCCGTCTTCCACTCATCCCCTGCCGGATCCTGACCAGATGATAAGCATTTCTGAGATCTAGCTTGGAAAATACAGTAGCACCATGAACCGGTTCGAAAGCAGAGGTAAGGAGAGGAAGTGGGTACTTATTCTCAACAGTGATTTGATTAAGACCCCTATAATCAATGCAAGGACGTAAAGAACCGTCCTTCTTCCCTACGAAGAAAAACCCCACCCCAAGTGGTGAGAAGGAAGGCCGAATAATACCTGCCCACAGGGAGTCATTAATATAGTCTTCCATAGACTGTTGTTCATGACGGGAGATGTTATATAGTCTACTAGTAGGCAGAGGTGCACCTGGAAGAAGATTGATCGCGCAATCATAGGGTCTGTGAGGTGGTAGGGATAGAGCCTTATTCTTATTGAAAACTCCCTTTAGATAATGGTATTCAAGGGGCACATGAGACAGATCTATTACCTCGTCCTCTTTATTAGCCTGTTGTGGTAGAGTCGGGGAGAAAGCTGACTGGAGACAAGATGAGTGATAATTAGTGGACCAGGATTCGACACGACACTTAGACCAGTCTAAATGAGGGTTATGTCTCTGCAACCAGGGAAAGCCTAAAACTAAGGAACCTTGAGACACAGGAAACACAAAAAATGGATGTCTTCTCCCTATGGTTGCCTGACAACAAAAGTTCTATTGGTTTGGTTCGCTGAGTAATTTGTTGTAATTTCTTTCCGTCTAAAGCTAGAACTGAACGTGGGGAAGCAAGTGGTACCACCTCAATACCTGCCTGGTTTACCAGCTCTGCATCTATTAAGTTCTGTTCACAGCCAGAATCAATCAAAGCAGATAAAGTTATGGTATGCTGATTCACTATGATAGTAGCAGTTAGGCTGAATCTGGGGGTTTTACTACTCAGTGCTTGGTCCACCAACCCCCCCTTCAAAGTTGGTGGACCCTGTCTTTTGGTGGCCCGGGGCAAACAGGACAAGTAGCTACCAAGTGATCCGAAGAGCCACAGTAAAAGCACTGTTTGGATAATCTGCGTCTCTGTCTCTCTTCTAAAGTGAGACGGGTACGTCACACTAGCATGGGCGTAGGGTCAGGAACTGGTTGCTGCGGTGGAGTCTTAACATAGGGTGGAAATTTATTCTTCCACTGAGGTCTGTAATTAGACCTTTCTGCTCTGGCTCTTCTCTCTCTTATTCTGTTGTCAACTCTAGTTGCTAAGGAAATAACTTCATCTAATGTAGGGGGTTCATCAATCAAAGCTAGTTCATCCTTTAGTGAATCGTCTAGAGCGTGGAAAAACATAGTCTTCAAAGCTTCATTATTCCAACCAGAGGTAGCTGATAAAGTACGAAAGTCAATAGAGAACTCAGTAATAGGTCTAAGATTCTGCTTTAGGGCTCTTAACTGTCAACCAGCACTAGACCTGTCTAAGACAGGGGAAAAAGTCTGTTTAAACTCCTTATCAAAGTCTTCAAAAGTACAACCAAACTCTCTGCAATCAGGAAACCGAACTTCAGCCCACTGTAAAGCCTTGCCAGTCAATAAACCAATAACATACGAAATCTTTACATCATCATGGGGAAAGGAACGGTGGGAACGGTTGAAAACCTGGGAGCACTGAAGCAAAAATCCCCCACAATTACCCACCTCGCCAGAAAATGTGTCTGGGTTAGGGGAAGTGACATCACGAGGATAAGGAAGCTGTTGAGATACCGGTAGTGCAGCAGCGCCATCTACCTGAGTGGTGGACTTAGAACCTAAGGTTTGCTCTAGCATGGAGGCAATCTGTTCTAGTTGTTGGTTAGTCTGGCATTGTTGTTCTGGAAGGGAACGGAGAGAAGAATCATGAAAATGGATCTGGTTTGCGTGTTCAGAAAGAGTTAGCTGCTGTTCGACTGACCTTGGAGATTTTAGGAGAGAGTTCAATGTGCAGATACTTGCGTTGAAGGGTGGACAGGGTACGCTTATGCCTTGGTCTGGGAAACGGAGGAAGCAGGAAACTGCCAGCTTGATCTGAGTCCAGATGGAAACAGTAGTTAGGAAACGAAGTTGGGAAACTTGAGCTTGTTGCTGAGCTTGTTACCACTGAAGGCAAAACAGTCCACCTGCTTAAGTACTCCTCCAAGTAATCAGCAGGATACGTCGCACCTGTCACCCAGCTGAAACACTGAACACATGTTGTAAGCACAAAATACACAAACACAACCCAGATCCTGACAGCTAGGTAGAATTGCAAAACTGTAAAAAACAAGAACAAGAAACAAGATGCCAAACAAGATGGGGGTAAGCAGGACATAATGGACTGAAGGCATGATTTACCTTTGGTCTCCGACAGGCATCCTTGCCATCACCTTAATCTGTTACTGCACCTAAAGGGGGCATATAATGCAAAATACACTTTTTTAGCATTTAAATACGTTTTCTTGTGTACTTGAAAGCTGTGGAAGTGCACAAAAGTTAAATATAGTCTCTCCAGGTGTTGCAGAGATATCTTTATATTCTGTTTGGGTCATATTTTTCAGTCCGTTCAGTGTTCTCTATCATCTGTTATGTTTTTCCAACTGTTATGTCACAGTATTTTCTGTGAAACTGCTGAATACGCTCATGGACATCTGGCTGATCAATTTCACATAACTGTCTTATTTATTTCTATGGTTTTTGTAGTCCAAGTTCAAGTATGCCTACAATGAAAGAGGATAAGTTTGGTTCGGTTGTTAGGTGTATTACCCACACAATTCATTACACCATCCCCCAGCCTCAGAACCTCTTCAAAGTGTTTTTTTTTTTTTCATGGAAATCTGCCCACATTAGTGAGGACATTCCTATTTTCCGATTTCAGGGACAAGTTCTTCAGCGAGACGGGTTTGCCGAAAAATGCAGCACACTCTATTTTAGACATAAATTTAGCTCCTTGAGGACATAACCTTACTGCATGTTTTCAATAGTATAATTACGTAAACAGTTTTGCATTGTTTTGCCGTTTTTGTCGTGTTTCTGCAGCGCAAGATAATTGTTATCAAACTACAAAATGACGGAACGGGTTAAAGTGCAGTGCTCTTTGACCTCAAGGGGTTGGGTTGTGAAGTGCCTCAACAGAAACTGCACCAAAACGAGTTGCTCTCAGACCTCAGAGCACCTCAGAACAAGGATAAAAGAGGAGCCTGTGGAGTTACAACAACAAGGAATTCAGAACAAAGCATTGTAGTTCTACCTTTTATTGACCAGAACTGAATGATTTAGGTGTGAAAAGGAAGGATTTAAAAAGCATGACATGCCCCCTTTAAAGATTTTTATTATCAAGCATAAAACAAACATGGCTTTTTAGAAAAGGAACACCATACTGACAGTTAAACATGGTGATTGTTGTGTGATGGTTTGGGGATGCTTTAGTGCTTCAGGACCTTGACAAGTTCCTGTTATTGATGATACCAATAATTCTCCTCTCTACCAGAAAATCCTGAAGGAAATATCTGCCCATCAGTCCATGATGTTAGGCTCAAGCACATTTGGCTGTGAAGCTGGACAGTGATCCAAAGCACACAGACAAGTCCACCATTGCCAGCCTTCAAAAAATGGAAGAAGAAATAAAGGTGTGAGTTAGTCAGTCTAGACTTAAATCATATTCAGACGCTGTGTTCTGTTCATGTCAGTTCCTCCAGAGACACTGAAATAAAACAGTTCTGCAAACAGAAGTGGACCAAAATTCTTCCCCAGATGCTTAAAAGACTAACTGCTAGTTACTGACACCATGTGACAACAGTTTTTGCTGCCCAGTATGACAAGTGAATTTCTGCAGGTGAATTTCTGCAGGCGAATTTCTGCAGGCGAATTTCTGCAGGTGAATTTTTCAGGCGAATTCTTGGAGGTGAATTTTTGCTGACAAATTTAAAGTACAAAAAAACATTCACATACATAAATGCACAGGATACAAATTCAGTGTTATAAATTCAATGTCTAAAAAAATGTCTGATTCTAATGAGACTATTTTACTTCCACAGTTTTTGTTCCTCAATAAAGGATATCAGCTGCTTTTTGTATTTATATTGGCTATCTTTGCCTGATATTAAAAACGTTCAGCTCACATCTGGCTGTTATAATTCCCTTTAGTTAGCTATGAAAGTGTTATAAAATATTAAATTGTTATAATTACATGAAAATATATAAATAAGTGTATCATGCATGAATCACATGAACACTGATGCAGAACTCTCCTTCCTAATTATCTCCAGTAACAGTTCTGGTAGCCGCTTCTTGCCTTGGCTGTCATTTCCATCATCAGCATTCAAATCACATCTAACGGGCTGCAATATAATGAAGGCCTTCATCTAACTTTTTGTTTTGGTTAGAGTTTCCAGATGAGATTGTTATTGTTGCTGCATCCGAAGAGAAAGCTTTGGCAGTAAATTGGAAAGCAGGGACTTGTGGGAATAGAGGGATAGAAGTGTGAGTGTGCATTTGAGAGAGAGAGAGAGATAAGTGAGAAGAAGAGCTGGGAGAATGTATATGTGGATGTGTTTGAGTGCATGCTAGTAATTATTCAGCAAGTGTTCATGCTGGTCTGTGTGCAGATTTTGTAAGTTTTTTTTCATTTGTGTGTGTGTGTTAAAACCTATAGTAGGGATTTTTTTTTTTTTTGTGTTTTCATCTGAATCCTTAGGGTCCTGACTTTTGGGAAATTCAATTCTAGGTGTCACTAATCAGCCTGCCTAATTCCAGGTCTGGACATGGCTGCACCCGGTGTATGAGTGTGTCTTTAATTGTGTAATGCATTCAGTTTTTTTTGTTTTGTTTTTTTTTAACTCAATAACTATTTAGGTAACAACAATGTGTAGCCTGCTAATATGATTAGTTCTATAATGCATTACATGTTGTCATAGAAACAAGTTTTTTAGCCTTTTAGTATATTTATATTAGACAGGTAACAATCTTTTTCCAAACAAACAAACAAAATAACTGCCTTCAGTTTTGTGGATTGGCATTTAATTTAGACTGATTTTAAATTAATTGGATAAAATGTTATAATCTGAAGGCATTGTCCCTATATACAGTGGGGACACCAAGTCTGTAATTGCAAACAAAGGTTTCTGTAACAAATATTAAGTTTTGTTTTTCAGATGTGTCAAATACTTATGTCATGCAATAAAATGCTGATTAATCACTTACAAAAACATCTTAAAAATTAGATTTTCTGGAATTTTGCTTTAGATTCCATCACTCACAGTTGAAAAGTACCTATGATAACAATTGAAGACTTCTACATGCTTTGCAAGTGGGAATGTGTATCAAATACTCGTTCTCTCTCTCTCTCTCTCTCTCTCTCTCTCTCTCTCTCTCTCTATATATATATATATATATTTCTTGGATGAATAAAAATAACTGTAATTTTGTCAACTGCTTTATCAGGCTTGTCACCCCCAGCTTAGCCGTCTCGTGTTGGGGTTTAACCCGGTGGTTAAGAGGGTTGCATCCCTGTGCCTTCAGGGCGGGGAGAGGTCTCTGGCCCATGTTTCTCCGCACCACTGCTTGGCCTATGGGCCAAGCAGTGGTGCGGAGTACCCGGCCTTCTCGGCATGCCTGTCGGTGGTGCTGTATAGTGCCTCTTTCAGGGACTCCATTATTCTGCTGGGGGACTTCAACACCCACATGGGAAATGACAGTGACACCTAGAGAGGCGTGAGCAGGAGGAATGGCCTCCCCAATCTGAATCCAAATGGTGTTTAATTACTGGACTTCTGTGCTAGTCACGGATGGTCTATAATGAACACCTTGTTCAAGCATAAGGGTGTTCATCAGTGCACTTGCCACCAGGACACCCTGGGCAGAAGGTCAATGATTTACTTTTTATTCATGTCTTCGGAGAGAGGGGATGAGCTGTTCACTGATCACCACCTGGTGTTGAGTTGGATCCGCTGGAAGAGGAGGACAGACTTGGCAGGCCCAAGCGTACAGTGAGGGTCTGCTGGGAACGTCTGGCTGAGCCTTCGGCAAGGGATGTATTCAACTCCCACCTCTGGGAGAGCTCTGACCAAATTCCGGGGAAGGTTGGAGACATAGAGTCCGAGTGGACTATTGCCCTTTTTCCAATGGCTTGTTTTATCCGGCGCGGGTCTGCACCACTCGGTTTAACTCTACTCAGTATGATAACTGTTGTCTTTGCACTGACCTGCCAATGGTTGTAGCTATGGTGGGTTACTGTGTTACATTGTCACATTAAGGTAATCTGCATGAAACGATAAAAAAGAAAAAGAAAACAAAAACATGAATCAGAATCAGTTTTATTGCCAAGTTCGTGCATACAAACAAGGAATTTGACTCCGGTACACTTTGCTCTTTTGTTCTGTTTTTGCATTACAGAATATACAAATTTACAATGTACAATATACAATGTACAATGCAATATT
>JAHUTJ010002147.1:0-14345 GCA_036250325.1 Characodon lateralis
CAGACCTCTCAGGTCATCTCGCTCAAATCTACTCTGCGTACCCAAAACCAGAACCAAACATGGAGAAGCAGCTTTTAGTTCTTATGCTCCACTAATCTGGAATAAACTCCCAGAAAACTGTAAAAGCACTGAAACCCTAAGTTGCTTTAAATCAAGATTAAAAACTTATTTGTTTAGAGTGGCCTTTGAATGTGTTATCTAAACATTATTACAGTTTTCAGTCCAATTTTTCTTTCGTTTTCTTATCCATCATTCTATTTTCTTTTTTTTTTTTTTTATTACCTCTGTTGCTTGATTTTCTGTATCATTGTAATGTTTTTCCTTATGTACAGTGCCTTGTTGCTGAAAAGCGCTATATAACTAAACTTGACTTGACTTGAAGGAAACATGTGAGCAAGCTGTCGTTTACTCTAGTTATTTCAGTACCCTCCTTCACTACCATTAAAAAGAGCAAAATACAAATTTAAGTTATTATGTGTTGTGACATTACACCATTAGTTTGTTGCTAATAAACAATGCAAGTTAAAAACAGAGGATGTCCCATCTCATCCCGAGTAACCGGCCATGTTCCCATTCAAAGAGTTGTAAATGATCTGTATCTTAGTCCCTGACGAAACCTTACTCCTGATGCCTGTCGTCAGTGTAGATTCTGTGATTTTATATATGCCACACCCCAGCAAGTCATGCTGCCAAATTTTGCACAAGCATAATAAAAAATGCTTTACCAGTATTTTGTGTCACGTTTTAATCCACTCTTGAAACCATATTCTTACATCTTTTTTTCCAAGTTAAAAGGACTAAAATAGTTACATTGTTTCTGGTTTACATGTTTACTCAATCCTATTAAGAATGTTAAAACTTTCACCTATAATCAAACATTTCTTCAGTACTTTCCTCATTCTTTCATTTAAGCATCTAGGATCTAAGTACATCTTACATAGAGCATGCATCCAGTGCAAATAGGTGGAGATGCATTTCCTTTTAAAAAGCTCCACAATTGTAATGAATACTTTGTTGTGAACACATTGTGAAATTCTTGAAGATAATATTCTTTACGTTCCCAGACATACATACCTAGAAAGAAATTTGCTCCTATTACTTTACCCTGTCAGAGTTTCCTGGTAAAAATGACTCATATGTGAATTAGAGAGTATGAGACACTGTACAGGACAACAAAGATGTTCCTGGATCCAGATGGAGGAGAAATTCATCATAACATCAGAGGCCTAAGCTTGAAAGGAACAGGAAACTAATAGCTGACAGAAGGAATTGTGACTTGTAACTGTGTGTGTGAGAGTATATGGGGTTTGTGCTCAACCAGGTCATGTTATAGTAAGTTCACCTTTGCATGTTAGAGTGAGTCATGTCTAAAATTTTGTGATGAGTCAGGATGAGTAAGGATGAGTAAGGAGTCAAATCAAACTCTGTTTATTGACAAGCTCATAAGATGTGCCCTCCATCTAATTTCCATTCAACAGAACACAGAGATGAGGTATGTACAACCCTGACAAAGAAATGCATTATTAATCTGGGGAAATCCTATGTATCGTATATGCTGGGATGAGATATGGAAGAAGAAAAAGCAAAGGATTCAGCAGAAATGTATCCTCTCAATTTGTCAGGGAGGAGGGAAAGCGTCAGGGAATAATGAAACAGCAGCAGCAGTCTGCCCTCTAGTGGGAAAGATATATTAGTTGTAGCGCACAATTAGGAAGCTAATTAACTCCCTATTTGTGGCTTGCATGATAAACTTAAAGGATTAAAACAGAACAAACTATATAATGAAAAGTATTCAGAAGTGGATGTTTATGTGATAAAACGTGCAAAAAAAATGACTACAATTTTAGGGAATTATGCAGATTCTTAATCCATTTTGATCTTTTATAGACTAAGCTCTAAATGCTGATGCATAAACATGCTACACATTTTCTGTGGTAAAACTAATACTTCATTTTTTGACCAAACATGAGCACCTCCTAAGCAAACCTTTGACAATCTCAGTATATTACTAATTTTTCCAAAGCAGAAAAAGGAGATACAAGTAGATGCGTTTTCTCTTTGTCGTCTGGCTAGTGAGTCTGTTTATGGTTTAGTTTGACATTTCTCTGTCCCAAAATCTTTTTCTTTACCTTGTACAAAATTGGCCTTGTTGTTTTGACTCCTCAAAGAAACCTTGTATAACCTTATTGGTGACCTGAAACAAAGCACCACTACAGGGGTTTACACTCTGTGTGTTGCAACAGTTTTTACTGTGACTGGGGGTGCATTTTTGTGATTACCCTGGAGATGTCTAGCTGTGGCCTGAAAGGGGCTTTTTTCAGTTTGCTTGGACGAACTCTGACTACAGCTGACAAACACTCAGCCAGAACCCAAGCTCACAATGAGATACTGTGTTTTTGTTCATTGTCCTCAGAGTCGGTCACTGAAACATGACTCTGCTTCTAAAGCTGTGTGAAAAATGCAAAATCCTATATTTTGACCAAGTGGTGAAAGATCACCAAGGGAAAACAGCTTAGATCATTCTGAGCAGATCTCCTAAAACTGATTTGCCTTTATTCTGTACTGATTAGAAATGCAGGCTGCACAGTGGTGCAGTCGTTAGCAAGTCCTGGGTTCGAATCAGTCTGGGGGCTTTCTATACAAAGTTGTAATGTTCTACCTGTGCCTGTGTGGGTTGTCTCTGGGTACTCCAACCTCCTCCCACAGTTTAGAAATACCCAGAGAAAGTGATAGGAATTAGATTTTTTATTTTTTTTTTATGACTGGACTTGACTGGCTCATCTGAAAAAAATTATCTTTTTCTGACCAGTAAACACACCACTCATTAGGGTGGAACTTGTTTCTACAGGAAAAATATTTACAGTTTATTTTCTGTATCAATAGGTTGTTTAAAACATGAAGTTGAATGAAGCACAATAGGTGTAAGAAGCTTTAAAGAAAGTTTTTTTTCTACAAAGGGATATTGGTCAATCTTCAAGGCTGCTACTATAACAGAGTGCTAGCCTTTATTGTATGCTTGTCATTTTACTCCTTTACCAGTTTCCCCTTTTTGTTGTTTGAAACCCAGCTATTTCTGGTGCAGGACATCAATTTATACCCACCTAGGGGACATTTCATCATTCAATAGGCAAATGAGTAAACTGAAGCAGTAACCAGGAAGGCTCATTGTTTTACAGCAAAGGTACTGTGTTATATCCTTTTAAGCTTTCTACCTCTTTCTAATATGGAACATGTAGGATTTAGAAAGGGTGCAGCCCAAACTCAGTATTGGCAGGTCACAACTTTACAAAAACTGGAGATTGGAAACTGGACAACTGGCCTTCTGATTGGTGCAGCACCAATGGAGATATGGTTATTATTATCTTGTTGATATGTTACAGCATTTTTATTCTGCTAGTAACAAAGAAACTGAAAAAAGCTCTAAAAACAATTAAGTTTTAGCTAACATACTAATGAAAATATGAATTAGCTTATGTTTGGTTTCCGGATGTATTTACAGAAAACAAAATGAATACTTTTGGTGCAAAGAATCCTTTAAAACACAAATCCCTCTTAAATTGAGTCCGATTTGTTTTATCTGTCTGTGGATATGAATTGGTTGCCAGTTTTTCAACGGCATTCTAGCTTTTTCAGCAGATGCCTCCATGTGGAAGCCTGTTGGCTACCCTAGCCAGCTCATGGAAGGGAGTATCTCTGCATGGGGCCATGATAATGGTGACAGCGTTCCCTGATGGTGCCAGAGGGCTGCTCTCAAGCTTAAGGGGGGGCAACAGCTGACATGACAAGCAGGCAGGGTTGCAAGGGTGGGGAGTGGGACTGTGATTCATTACAGATGGAATGATATGTTCCTGCATTATTATTTGTAGTCAAATTAAAGAAGTGGGGGTTAAAAACAGGCTTTCTTAATTAGAGAGCACAGACTCACCCATTCCCCAGATCATCAATATCATCATCGTCATCATCGCCATCATCTTCGTAGTCATCATTTGGATTCTTCCCACCAAGATCATTGTCACTGAGATAATTTCCCTTCAGGAGGGACGGATCTGATTCCACCAAGTCTTCAATGAGGTGGATACGGGAGGTGTGGCTGATGCGAAGGGGAATGTCAGAGGGGGCGCTACCTGTGGACGGGGCGTCACCGGCCTGCAGACGGGGGCTTGCTTGGCCATGGCGCCACGACAGAGGAGAGGAGCGATTGGAGAGACTGGAGATTGAGAAGGCAGCGGCTTCATCGCTGTCATAGTTGATGGTCCCCTCGACACAGCTGCAGAACGGGAAAACAAACAACTGAAATACTAAAAGGTCATATTGATTTTCTTCAGTGCAACGATGCACAAACACCTTGGGTAACCTGCAGGTTTACCCCGGGCCAGCTCTGATTAAATGGTCAACTTCCACCTGACTGATCTACCCCTGGATATGAAGTTTTCTGTGGAACTCAGAAGAGGGAAATCTGCACACCAACTAGCCATGTAACCTGCTCATCTGAACTGAGGAGTGGAGTAGTAGAATCTACTGTATGTTCTCGCTGCATGCTGTAGAGATAAGCCTCATCTTAATCTGGCAACTTTATTTAGCAGGTTTCAGCGCTTTATTCTAACCGTCATGATACAAAACCTGGGATGCCTTTAACAACCTGTGCCAGAAGTAACGGTACTTTGTGCTTGCTTCCAGCCAGATCAAAAAGCATTTTTTGCTAAAACATAGCTGTCAGATGAGCAGAGAGTCGAATGCTTGACCTGCAGGTCACTAGCGATCTAATCTGGCTCTCTCTCTTAAACCCCAAGGGGTTTTCGTGAAGTTTGTGCTCGAAATAATATGCCCAAATCTAATTGAGTTTTTCTCAACAATTACAAACTCTATTTAAATAATCATGGTATCAAATTAAAGTTAACACTTAGGAGATTCCATCAGAAGTATAAATAACAGAGTAGTTGCTATTGTTTCAGAGATAATGAGGTTGGAACACAGAACAGAATGAAGAATGAATTTTTTTTCTGCATTTTACAGTATATAAACCTTTTAGAAATATCACAAATAAAGCTACAAACTATTGAAAACCCTAAATCCACTTGAGGACATTACCTGTGCAAATATTCATGCAGCTGAGATAAACTAAAGCAAAGTTACAGAGCTTTTAGTAAAGACATACCAAGCGTTGTGCCCATTGGCACAGTATGGCACATATTGGCACCATTTATCACCTTCCTAAAATAATGGCCTGAGTCATTTTTTCAATTTTTTAAGAAACACAACAAACTTCACAAAATATATATATATTTTTTATTATATTATTTATGAGCTTGTAGGCTTTGTCATCTCCAAAGTAAGGATAATTTATCCAGAAAGGTTGTTAGTCTCCAATATAGGAAAATAATATTTCCCTTAATATTATGTTACAAAATGTGATAGCTAATTAAACACCGGTTAAGAATAATTTATCTGGGAATGTTGTTGGTTTTATTCAAAGTAATATTTCCTTAAATATTATTGTACTAAAGAAAGACAGCTAATTAATCGCCAGTGACAATTATTCACCGAGGTTGGTTTATTCAGCAAATCATTCTTTGAAATATTTTATTAAAATAATGTTTTATCTGATGCTGCAGTGTGACAGGTGGTTTAAAAGTATCAATTATTGTTAAGTTAGTTCCAAGACTAACTTAACCTCATTTACAGATTCCTCAAGATTATCCTTGGTTTTCAAACATAAATAACATTGAATGGTAATGTTGCACCACTGTTTTGGTCATGGTTTTTAACCATCTTTGATTCATCTTCCTTATTTTTTCATTTTGCTTGGCAGTTTTAGTTGGATTTTTCCGGTATAACAAGAAGGGACAGAGCAGACTGTACTTCTTGAGGAAGCTTAGGTCCTTTGGTGTTTTCAGCAAGATGCTGCATATCTGCAAGTCTGTTGTAGAAAGTGTGATCTCTTCTGCCATCATCTGCTGGGGAAGCAGCATCAGAGCCAGGGACTTAAAAAAGCTCAACAAGCTGATAAAGAAAGCTGGCTCTGTTCTGGGGACTCCTCTGGAACCTCTGGAGATCATTGTGCGAAGAAGGATTCTTCATAAAATGAAGAATATTATGGAGTCCCTGAGCATCCTCTTCATGAGACTGTCCTACAACAACAGAGTGTCTTCAGTCAGAGGCTTCTTCAGATCTGCTGTTTTACGGAGCGGTACAGGAGATCCTTCCTGCCCACAGCCATCAGCACCTACAACGGCTCTTTGAAGAAACCTTCATAATATGAGCTACAACATTTAATTTCCCTTTGGGATTAATAAAGTGTGTTTGAATTGAATTGAATTGAATTGAATTGAATTGAATTGAATTGAATTGAATTGAATTGTATAGTATAGTAATGAGTTTGAGGTTTGAAATATGTTTGACTTTCAGTTGACTTATTTTTGTTAATAAATTCTTGTATTTTAAGAAATTATGTGAATTTATTCCATGTGTGTGGAGAGTTTTGCTGTTCAGTAATGTCAGAGCCTTATTGGGCTGGTATTCACAGGACAACACTTAACAGACCTAACTATTTTTAAATAAAATATTATTATTATTATTAATAATTATAATAATAATAATCACAACAACGTAGAGCATGAAATAAGGAAAATTCCTCCCCGGTTCCAGGGGATAGGGCTGAAGAGGTTAAAAGGTGAAATAACCAGAACCGTGCCTAAAGTAAGGCACTGCCTTACTTTAGATTAAAATTAGGTATTAGAATCCAGATTTAGGCCATCTCTTTTGACAAGCTTAAATCGTAATTCTCTTTAACATCTAGCAGACGGACTAGAAGTACTATAATTGTTTGTTGTTGACTTGTTGTATATGTTTGTTTTGTTTCTTTGTTTTAGTTAATCCATATTGAGTAGAGTTTAGTTGACTGATAATAAATTAGATTCTTGATTTTTTTTTTACAGTGTTATACATTGCATTAATTTTAAATTCTGTTTCTGGAGGGGTTGACAGACTCCTCCAAGCTATTTTAATGTGTGATAAAGAAAGCTACCTGGAAAGAAGGTATTTACTTTTTTAGATGGATTTTTAGTTATGAGACAGATTAATTCATGAACATTAATATAACTTCATGTAGCTTAAAATAATTACATTTAAAAACAAACAGCTTCCACCAACAATAAACATATCTCTTCTTCCCCTTACAGAGGATGTAAACTCTTCTCATTGAAACCTTACTATAATAGGCTGTGTTTTGGTTATGAAAACCAGGGCATTATTTGGGATGTGGATGTGTGTATGCTTAGAGCCTTAGTATATTTGTACACACAGAGCTAGAATGCAAAGGTTTTGGTGCTATTTTTCTGTCAGCAAATAAGCCTTTATCCTGCTCCACACTGAATGCAAAAACTGCATAGCATAGCATTATCATTTAATGCCAGGGAACGTTTGTATGTGTCGGCGAACATGAGCATCAGTAATGTACCTTGTACCAAAGTAGTACAGCACCGCACATCACTACTTAGCTCCTGGACAGAGCAT
Organism: Characodon lateralis; assembly: GCA_036250325.1. Taxonomy (NCBI): domain Eukaryota; kingdom Metazoa; phylum Chordata; class Actinopteri; order Cyprinodontiformes; family Goodeidae; genus Characodon; species Characodon lateralis. Next base: position 7,513 of record JAHUTJ010002147.1, read on the forward strand.
GATGAGAATTAGCATATTAAAAGTTACCACACTCACTATATGTCACTCTGTATGCAGTAAAATTAATCTTGGCCACAGGATACAGAAACGTCCTCGCAGGAAATTCTTTAAAACATTTCTGAACGAAAGGCCGCATGGCCAGCCAAGAACTGTCATCAAGAGAAAGAATTGTGCCCCTCTTGTTAGAATGGATTTTCACAGACTTTCTGTGTGTTACGTGGATACAATATGGAAGATAAATGAAGTATAACAAAATGATTAGCTTTTTAGGGAATCCTTCTGTTTAAAGAATGTGAATCTCCAACGCACACAGGATTTATGGCACCCAATTTGCACATGAGACTTTCATAGACTCTGGGCCTTGAAGCAAAATCAGTCTTTGCTGACTCAAGGTTATTACAGTACAATAAAAGTATGAATGGCAGTGGAAATGTATTCCAGCAGGGAACCATCTGCTGAGTTGCTGAGGGACAGGGATAGGATGCATAGTGGGGGGGATGGAAAGATGGACGGATGGAAGAGAAGCTCTCAAGGACAAGGACACATTAAACAACTGAAACTGCTGCAGGAAGCAAAGGAAGGGAGAGGACATCCAAACACATTTAAATTAAATGAGTCCAAGCATCATTGCTTGTTAGGATACAACTGTTTTAACCATTCAAAAGAAAGACTTGTTTTGAGGTCAGCTTTAAATTAAACCTGTTCTGTATTAACAATGCAAGGAAGACTCACAACAAGTTGAGGGTGACAGACAAACAGCTATAGGTCAAACAGGGGGCTGATATTGAGCTGAGCTCCCACAGGCTGTTTACCACCTCACCCAACACACTGGTTAAAATGTCAACAGTCTTTTTCTAATAGTGAATGTGTGTGTGTGTGTGTGTATGTGAGTGAGAGACTGACCTGTGGCTGAGCTGAACACCTCTCAGGCTGGTCATGGTTTCCTCCAAGTTCTGACGAAGGTCCAGCACATTTTGCACTGTCCTTTTCCTTTGAGACTCTGGATCTGCAGGGGTGAAAAATTCACAATTACAAGACTAAAGAGAAGTGTCATAATACCAAATATGACAGACTTAAGAGACATGAGACAACACTGAGAAATTGTGACATGTTAATACATGGGCATTGTAGTCGAAATCTGGCATGACTCACTCAATAAAGCTTTGAAAGCAAAAGATCTAAGCCCGTTGAACCTGTTGTACAGACACTATAAAAACTGGGGCCATTAAAATACTACTAATATAATGCCATTACACACTTAACTCTATGTCCAAATATCTAACTTTCTTTTTCATTTATGAAAGCTTCTTAGTTATATTTTTTGAGTTTAATACAGCCACAAATCACTCAGTACTCTTTATTACACCTTTTCAACAGAGAAAAAAAAATCACTTTTAGGAAGCAACTTATCAAGAAACCCCTGCTGCATCATTTAATCTTCACCCCTGCTTGCCTCAACTCTCCAGAGTCTGATAATATGAAATGAGCTGGTGGAAACAGAAGTGTTATGAAGGTCAGACACAGGACAGTCTGTTTATCCCTGAGGTTGAGTTCAATAGACCATTAGTCCAAGCCAGCTGACTCATAAACAAGCGTGAAAAAAATAATTACCTAACCAAAGGAAAATGTCACATGGCAAAACAAATGAGAGGATCCTTTTACGACTTAAAATGTGTCCGTCATCTCTAAATTCATTCCTTAGCAGCAGTATTAAAATAAGGATTTTCATTTTCCATATTGTCATGTCACTATGTACAATTATTCGGATCTAACTATTAAACTGGAGCGATAGGTGGGCCTCCCAATGGTTTAGGCCCTAAGTGTTTGTGTTACCATTAATGATTTTATCTCCACCTCTGCTGACCACAAGGCTTTCTCGGTTCCTGTCTTTTTTGTCATTGTACTTGCTGCATCTTGGTACTATATTCAAGGAAACATCACATTTTCTTTTATTTATTTACTGTCACAATTATTTCGCACAAAACCACATTGCTGACCGGTGTGTCAAGCTTCTCCTCAACTGCCTGCTTGACGTAATAGATGGATGACACCAAATTTTCAGAATTTTTACACAACAAAACTGAAGTCATTCTGTTTAGGTTGAACAACACCTGCAATACCCCTTGTATTGGCTTTTTCCCTGACATTATAACCATTATTACAAACTAATGTCAGAATGGATTATTTCCATTTGTTGAATTAAAACTGGTCCCATATGTGCCATCTTGGTATCTAAGTTCAGCAGACCAGAAGCTTTTGTATTTTCCAAAAAAGTAATGCAAACTCTGGCGTTATAAATATTTTGCGGCTGCAGCTCCAAAACTGGAAAATGCTTTGCCATTGAACGCTAAACAAACGCTTATGCGAAGAAGTCCAGATGGTTAATGAGGAGGAGAAGAGAGAGGGGTCATCCTAATGAGAGAGGAGGGCGAATAATGAGGAGCTAAAGGTGTCAATCTCAACAACAGCTGCAGACTTACTCAGTGGACACATTTGTATATGAATAGTTGGTCTCCCTTCTTTTAAAGATACAATCTAACAGATATTTGGGCTAAATGTAGCTGCATTCATTTTTCCTCAAAGAGAAACAAACAAAAAAATGTATTAGGCTACACACCAAGAACAAAAAAGACCTGCAGATGCCATTGCAAACTTGCAGATTAAACACCCATGTATAAACATATGCACTACCAATGTCAGATAACCAAAAAATTGAACTCCAAAAATAGTACATCTTTTTTCATGTGCTAATGTGAGAGTGGCTGGTGCACACCGTGGAAATGTAAGCTATAAAAAACCCCTACACAACTTAAAAATATTCAGAGCTGATAATGTGATCACATAGAGATTAATCTGGAACAAAGAAGCTCTAATACATGGAAACACAGACAGTGTGACACACGCATGTAGGCTTTAATTGTGCAATTGTAATTACCCTGAACGGGAGCTTTGTTTAACAATGGCATCAAATTGATTAGATACGGTGTGTGTTACTGTGTGTGAGCTTCTGTGTAAATGTATGAGTTTGTCTTTGTGTTTACATGTCTGTGAGACTCTTCCTGTCCCGCCTGTGCCCTGGCTCTGGTGTCCCCAGCTGGCATGTAGAGGGAGGTAGGGAGGGTGCTGGTGAGGGAATTAGGGATGTAAATATCCCTGTCAAGTCCTGGCAGCTCCCCTGGGGTGCAGATGATTTATACTGATCTGGTTAAAGATGAATGTCTCTCTGTTGTGTGGAAGTATTTGTGTGCATGTTTGTATTTGCTGGGACAGTGTTTCCACCTGTCTCGTCTGGATGCACATACATGAACCCTCCATAATGCTCAGAAACCTGCTGAGGCATCTTTATTAATGGACAATTCAGACTGTTAAAATGAGAGTCAGCATGTTGGAAGTGAGAGTGCCCTTGTAAGTGAATGCAGGTTCCCCAGGGCTGTCTGTGCTTCCTAATGGAAGAATGCTCTCAGACAAAAGAGAAAAAAATGAAGGTAAACACAAGTAATGTTTAAAAAGCTAATTTGTCTTTATTTTGGAAGTAAAGGAGCATGTTTTTCACATGTAAATTACTATCTATTTACTGTATTCCTTTTTGGGCAAACATTTCATTTGTCTGCAATATCAGCTGCGGGACAACACAGCATTGTTCCAAATAAGACGGGTTACTTTAGTTTATGATGGAAGAAATTAATTTGCAAATGCAATAAAGACAGTACCAATGCTCCAAACAATTACTGCTACCCAAAAAATTGGCCACATTAGTATAAAATGAAGGACTTTCTTTCTTTCTTTCTTTCTTTCTTTCTTTCTTTCTTTCTTTCTTTCTTTCTTTCTTTCTTTCTTTCTTTCTTTCTTTCTTTCTTTCTTTCTTTCTTTCTTTCTTTCTTTCAAAATCGTGTATTTTGTGGCTAGCAGACAGAGTATGTGGCAAAGTAAAAGGGAGAAAATGCCTTTCACTTGAAAATGGTTTCACTTGACTCTCTCCATTAGAAACAAAATCCCCAAAGATGCACTAATGGCTTCTGTCCTTCGGAGACATTTTTGTGAGTAAGTAGGACCATAGGAGTGGGTCCCTCACCAGAAAGACATTATTTTTGTTGAATATGAATGAAAGGATGAGTGATGGCCCTCATTTCTATTCTTTCCCTCCTTCCCTCAGGAGTTCATTTGACGATGTCCTGTTCACGTGTGTGCACATATGTTAGAGTCACCACAACCGTCCTCAGACTAAAGCAGCCTTATTTCATGATAGATGACTGCAGCTCAAGCTTCGCTCTAAAGCACCTGCATCTACGTCCATGTACTTCTTTAAATTTGTCACAAGGGAAGTGACAGTTTGTAAGCTTCAAAAACAATCATTACAGCATTCAGGGAGTTATTTTTGTTGATATGCTTCCAAATAATAGCAAACAGCTATAATGCATTCATTCATTATGTTTTGTGTTATAGGACAAGACATGTTAGTTCAAATAGTCATGCTTCCTGCATTTCTGTTTGTCTGTGTTTTGACTCTACTCAGCCTAGCATTGCAGCTGTCAGCTGACCTTAGACAGCTTGCAAAACAGGAAGCATTACAAAATACAGCCATTCCTGAGCATCTGGAGGAGGCCAACAAACACACAACAAATGCACATCCACACACAAATACACACTGAAGTTCCTCTGCTACACAGAGATGTCAAAACAGGATATTGGATGACTTGATGACAACTTCTGATAACCAACAAGACGGGCTAATAAGTGAATCAGAACAAACAACTGCATCTGTGTGCATTAAATCTAAACAGTTGTTGGCTATAAATGATGCAGCAGTCTTGCAATGACAGAGGGTTTAAGTGTGTAGATGTTTGTGAGAAAAGAAAATGTTCTGAGAGCCAGTGAATGTGGAATCCATTTATAATTGGAAATCCTTATCCAGGAGTCTGAGAAGCACAGCTGCAGAGTTTTGATCAGTTATAAACAAGATGTACAGGTCAACAATTCCACGTGCAAAAAGAAATCTACAGTTTAAGCCTTTAAATTTGAATCCCCTCAGACCAGGTTGTACTACTGCCAAAGCCTGGCCTCCAAATGTGGACACAAACACAAGCATATACACTTAAAACACACTCGGTATATCTCCTTAACTACTGATCTATCTGCTTAAATCTCACTGACTATCTGCTTATGGGAGGGGTTTAGATAAGGAGGCTTTAAATGTATTAAGATAAGTTTACTTTCACGAAAAGAGGTTAAGACCTTACCAAACTCATCTCATTTCTAGTCATATATGTCCATACATACAGTGTATGGGTTTTTCTGTGCATATGAAATTAAAGAAATCAGAAAAGTTAACACCTACAGCTAAATAAATCAGAAAGTGAACAGTGACAATCAAGTGATCCAATCATCAAGTTATCCAATATCCTGTTTTGACATCTCTGTGCAGCAGAGGGACTTTAGTGTGTATTCGTGTGTGGATGTGCACTTGTTGTGTGTTTGTTGGCCTCCTCCAGATGATCAAATGATGTGTAAAAAGCATTTAGCTCCCTTACAGATTCATTAACTTTTTTGACTTAACTACAGTAAATGCAAAAAACTGTTTTAAAATGCCATTAGCCATGCCCTAGTCAGATTACCTCCTGACGCATAGAATGAGGAAATGCCTTAAATAGAACCTTTGTGACAACATGAAGTAGGCAAAAACAGGGGTACCCAACCTTTTGTTCACTACTGACCTTACTTGCCATCCAGTCTCCTTTTGCTGATTAGGCAGGAATAATTTTGTGAGTCACAAATTTTGTCAGACGGGGTGGGGGGCTTGAAGCTAATACTAGTACAAATAGAATGGCAGCGGCTTATCGCTGGGCCAGCCCGCATGTTCTCTTGTCCATATCGGCTCATGTGCTTGTCTTCCTGCTCCCTTTGTGTATGTCCTACTTGCTGAGCACACTGCCTGAAGCACATAGTGGCATCCAGTTTTCCTACATAAATCCACTTACACACTATCCTTGTCAACACCTTGGAAATTGGTACACAAAGTTTGCAAACAATAGATCCATGGACCGGGACAGATCCACGACCCGATGCTTAGGGACCCCTGGCCTAAAAGATCTCAAAAAGCAACACATTATGCAACAATCTCAATAATTTTAAGAAAAGATGAAAAACAAATTCATTGTCTGGAAAGTGTTATAAAACATTTTCTGTGGCTTTGGGACACCAGCAAACCACAGTAAGAGTCATAATCCATAAATGGATTCAAACGTGGAACAATGGTGAACAGTGGTGGCCAGCCTACAAACATTACTGTAACAGCACATCAACAACTCATCCTGGAGATCATTTGCCTCAGTTAAGATCAGTGTTCATGGCACAACAATAAGAAAGCAACTAGGCAAAAAAATGGCATCCATGAACATGTTCCAAGGTCAAAACCACTGTTGGCTAAAAAGAACACAAAGGCATGTGTCACATTTCCCAAAAAACATTGTGATTATTTCCAAGATTTTGGGGAATACATTCTGTGGTCTCATGAGACAAAAGTGGAATATTTTGGAAGGAGTGTGTCCCGTTTTATTTGGCATAAAACCAACAAAGCGTTTCATCATAGAGTGAAACACTGGTTGTAGTATAAAAGTTTAGGGCTGCTTTGGTTTTTCAGGAACAAAATGACTTAATAGAGCTGTTGTAGATATTGATGGCTGTGGGCAGGAAGGATCTCCTGTAGTGCTCCGTCTTCCTGCACATCTGAAGAAGCCTCTGACTGAAGACACTGTTGTTGTAGGACAGTCTCATGAAGAGGATGCTCAAGGTTCTCCATAATGTTCTTCATTTTATGAAGAATCCTTCTTCGCACA
>JAHUTJ010002148.1:0-14339 GCA_036250325.1 Characodon lateralis
GACACCTCGATGTGGGACTCCTGGCTGGATGTGTTTGGGAAGTATAAAGTTTTAGTATCATCAGTAATAATTTCCTTTGCAGTGTTTGCTGCAATTTTGACATTGTGTGGATGTTGTTGTATTCCCTCTTTTCATTCTCTTCTTAACCGTCTCATCACCACAGCTATTTCTCCTATGGAAGACAGAGTTACACAGCTCTATCCGTTACTTAAACATCAGGATGATGAGGATGATGAAGATCCGACTGACCACTTTTCTGACCTGTACCCAGATCCATCTGAATATGATTCAGTGGTTTAAATGTCAGTAAGTGCCTCTGAGTGTAATTATATTTGTGCTCATGAAAATGATCTTAGTTAAAAATCCCAAAAAAGTGGCTGTTTAAGTGATATGAGAATATGAGCAAATATAAGATAAACGGGGGGGAATGTTGGAATAATTGTATATAGTTTTATCTTATATTTTTTCCTTTTTTTATTAACTTTACTATCTTTACAACCTTTCATGTATGTGTGAGTAAGGATGTGATTAGTCATAAAGATGGTGGCTGATTGTGCTGAACAAAGGACACAGATTTTAAGCTGGGGGAGACTATGGAAGTGTGCTGTTACAAGATAATTGTGTATGTGACCTGTTTACGTTGCAGCAGTTTATTCCACCCTTTAGAGCGGTAATGTTCATGTAACTAGGGGACCACCCGAAAGATAATAAAAAGAGAGGATCGGACAGATGTGTTTTCAGAGCAGTAGGAGATTTGTAACTGAAGCACATCTCTGTCTGTTCTCCTCGCAGCGAGTAAGAAGCTAGTTCTTTGTTTTCTCTTCTTTTTGTGATGTTATAAGTATTCTAGGTTGATTAAACCTGACAAGTACGATGAATTACTCTTTGTGTACCTGGTATTCATTCATACTTTCTCTCTGAGGCCTGCAGAAGCAAACTGTGTTCCAGAGAATTCCCTGCAGAGACGCTGTCTCTACGAAGCCGCGTGGAGCGGTTTTCCCAGTCTGGAAGGAGGACAACCGAGACCGCATCACTGTGGTTACAGTAACTGTGCAGCTGGTTGGCGGACAGAACGAGCTGTCTTTCATCCACAGCTACGGAGGTTAGCTAAAGCTAACCGTTTGTTCACAGTGGATGTTTCTTCAAACCTCGTCGCCCTGGACAACGTTTCCTCACCACGGTTCATGAGATTAGGTTTTGGGCAGAGAGAGATAGAAGTGATTTAGAATGAAATAATCTAAACGTTTTTCATTTTATGAAGTTTGGTTTTGTTTGTGTTGAACTCTGGTGCTAGCAGAATATCTGCAGCACACATGCTCAGCTTTGTGTGCTAAGCTATCTGCTTTTCTTTTTAGCTTTAACTGCTAACAGCTAATGAAACACCATTAAGCCCCATTCCTCCAGAACGATTTGGTTCTTTTCCATAATATTCCCTTAATAATCTTTCTTTAAATATTATTTTAATAAATAAAGGCAGCTAATGAGACACCGTTGAGAATTAGTCATCCAGAAGGTTGGTTTTATGTTCAGTGTTTGTGTGTTTTTAAAGTTAAGACAAACTTTATTTAAAAGGGTGATTTTAACACAGAAGATTGATCATAACGCGCCGTCCGTGCTTATGCATTTTAACCCCTTTTATTAACGGTATTTTAAAGGTGTGTGTTTGATTCTGGTTCTCAAACATAAACATTGCATGGTAATGTTGCATCACTCTTTTGGTCATGGTTTTCAATCATCTTTAATCAACTTGTTTATATTGTACATAGCCCATTAGTCTTTGTTATTCTTTAATTCTGCNGCTAAGTAGTTAGTTGGATTGTTTTAGCATAGTAAAGAGTTTGTTGATTGAAATATGTTTGACTTTGAGTTGACTTACTTTTGTTAATAAATTCTCGTATTTTAAGAAATTGTGTGAATTTATTCCATGTGTGTGCAGGGTTTATGCTGTTCAATAATGTCAGAGCTTGGCTCCCCCTTTTGATCTTGTCCTAATACCATCGCCTTACTGGGCTGGTATTCACAGGACAACCCTTAACAGACCAAAATATTATTTGATAAAATATTAAATTATTAATATTAAATAATATTTTCAGATTCATAGTCACAACATGTCAATGTGCCACTGGGCAAGGCATTTACCCTGTGTATTGGTGGGTTTAAATTCAATTTAAATCTAATTGTGCAAATGTCAACAGTCAAAAGAGACCCTGTAGACCTTTGAAGCTGGCTGACTGGCAGGAAAAATATCCCCAAGAAGAAGCTGCCAGCTGGTGAGATGATCTGTCACATAAATCCCAGTTGGGTACATTCCCGGGTTTTAGGTCAAACAGCTTTACCTGTGTCACACACCATAAAAACTGAAGAAATTATACATTTCTTTTCACTTTTTTTAAACAAAATGTTTACAATAACCATTATAACTACCAGTTTTAGAGTGGACACTAAGGTAGAAATTACGTACAGCAAAACCTGATTTGTCTTCTGGTAATTTTACTATTAAAACACAAACATTTTCAAAATTGCGCAAATCAGTGTCCAACAGATCATGTGATCAAGTTTTAAACTGAAGGCTTGTCTCATTGTGAAAATAGTACATTACAAAAAAAGCAAATCATAAGGAGTGTTTCATCTAATTAATTTGGTCTTAATGCAAAATAATTTCTTTAACTGAGCAACCTCTACTAACATCTTCTGAATGAGAATGGTTAAGTATCTGCGACTAAAGTATTTCTCGCCTGATTGCTTGAACTGAACCTGGACATCCCTACTGTGATGTTTGAATACATGTACAGTTACAGCCCCAAAGGAAAAGATTATAACAGTTTCTCAAGGAGGTAAATCCTCACTGATTGTGGCAAAAGATGAGGGTTGTTCCCCATCAGCTAAAGTATTTTTGAGCTCTTACTGTAATTTTTTTTTTAAAAACTAAAAAAAAAAAAAATTCGTTCTGGGGTTTTCCAGCACAATAATTTAGATACCTGCTGGTTGAAAATCATGAAACTTCCAGGGACAGGAATCCATGCAAAACACATCTTGAGATTTTTTTTGCTGATCAGTTTCTCAGTGTAGGTATTATGTGTTTCCTCTGTTCCAAATCAACCACTGCTGTTTTATAAAGAGGCTTTTCCATTTTTGCAACAAAACAACTTTATTTCCTGTTGAGTTTAGTACACAATATGTAATTAGCCTCATAATAGATTTTTGTCAAATAAACATTGCAAATGCTCCGTCCTGCTGCTTTCGAGGCATTGCAGTACACTGATCAATACAGACAGATCATAAAGGATACTGTGGTTTTTAATGGGGAAAGCAGTGGCCTAAGGCAGTCGGCTCATTAAGTTCGGCTGCACTGGTTGGTGAGAAGACAATTTAAACTGATGCTTCTACATAAATGCTCTCAGAGAGCCAGAACATGACTGTAGGAATGTTGGCATAAAATATCAAGACATGGCCCAATCATTTGACAGCTAACTCATTGACCAAATGTGAATCAAATTAAAATTTTGTAAGCAGCAAACAGTCCGGATTTCAATGCAACTGAAAATCTAGGTTAAAAAAAAAAAAAAAAAGAGGCATGGAAGGGGTTCATCTGGCTGCTGTATGAGAATGTTTGTGACAAGCTGCTGTTAAAGTGCCTACTGACCAGAACCAATTTAACCTTATAACACAAAATGTAACATTTTTAAATGTTATATTTCCAATTTTTTTCTGTCTTTTAGAGAGTTCCAACCTAACTAATGTACTTTCCTCTAAAAGCTATTTTATCAAAGCCCACACTTTTAAAGTACAAATTATTTTTTTGCAGTGGCTGCAAAAGTGAAACGTAAAAAAATAAAATGAAATTAATTTGATAATCGTGCAGAAAACAACTTGAAATATAATTTACTGTACTATAGACAAATGGTGGTGAAAATAGACCTGAATATTACTGGGTCAGCCTATAAGTTGGCTATAGGAACCAGCATTGGTTCCTCCCTTGTGTTTATGAGATTTTTAATGCTTAATGAATTATAAGTCAGAGAAAAGCTTCTTATCCAAAAACAAATAATGTGGACAGGGACAGTTAGCATCGAAAATTGTGAAGTTTCTTACATTAAAAATGAGTTTATTGAAACCAAAATTGAAAAGAAAAAAAATATGCAGCTTAAACTTGTTCTACATTGTCAAGTATTTAGAATTAAATTTCTGACGTTAACTCTTCAGCCAGAGTTTCTCTGCGCTGAACTACAAATCATTTCTTACCTCTCAAAGGAAAACATGAGATTTCTCACAGTGGGCAGCATTTCAGCTTATTAGAAAATTCATAACATAATTTAAATCTTGGCACACAGACACATGGCTCCATGCATTAACATGGTGTGTCAATGTAAAAAGAGTTTAGCCTGTGTGTGTCAGACAGTGCAAGAGAGATGGAAAAGAAGACAGAGATAAATAACTAAATTCAGCAAAAAATCTGAAAGATGCACAACGGTGACCAAGATAAATTTGCTGCCACTCGCCTTTACAACGTACGTTTCATCTTCTCACATACAAACTAATACAAACACCTAGATAACGTGTAAAATTCAAGACATGCAGTTCAGTATTTTCATCGCAAACCATGAGGTCCTGTAAAAGAATGCAGACACTGAAGCACACTTATGCCTTAACTCAAATATGTTGCCCACAAACACACACACATGGGTGCTGACAAACGTATGCCACATGCTAACAGATCTTTTTCCAAGGCGAAGGCGAGACACTAATTACCATCATCTTCAATCATCCTGTTAGCATTCAGCTTGTTGTTCCCTTATCACACAAAAACACTGTGATTCAGCACAACAGGAGCAGCGCAGCAAGTGTGCACCGAGGTCCAATCAGCGGTGCACACTCAAACACAAACAGAGATCTGTCAGTGAAATCCTGTCACATCACAAGCCGCTTTTGGTTCTTAATTAACGGAACTGAGCTTTTTTTTGAGGAAAATGTTGACAAATGTGGAGCTTCAACTTTTTTTATTAGTTCTAAATGTTCCAGTTTGTTCCTTAGAAGTAAACCCATCAGATTTTATTTTTATTTTCTGGTAAGTTGAATTGATACAGAACGTTTCCCATATATCCAACTTGGAACCTGTCAAAACTATACCAATCTGTTCATGCCATGACTGCTTTGGATCAAAGTGTAAGGAAATGCAGTTTTCTAGATGAAGAATATTAAAGTGTGAGGACCAGCTGCATAAAAAAAAACTCTTCAAAAGTCCCCAGCAAGCACCAGGACCATCTCATGAGAAGACTATTATACAACTCTGTATAATAGTGTTGCCATCAGTACAGAGCTTGCTCACCATCAGCAGCAGGTGGGTGAACGCCTCTGCACGCAAAATGAAGAGAAGACTTTCTGGCAGCTGCCTGGTGTTGAAAACAACAGCAAAGAAGCCATTTGTAAAAAGATTAAGTAATTCTAGCGATTTTGTTTCAATTCTATAACTGACATAGAGCTTATGTTGGTATTCAATGAATAAAATAGAGCTTGTGTCATTTTGGATTTCAGTTTTGGCTCTCATTTGGTTTCTAGTTTTATTTTTGAAGGTTACTTTCATGTCCATTTTCCTCTCTTGTCTGTAACTACAGTCTGTTTGTCCATCATAGGTTATGTATCTTTATGTTAGTCAGTGTAATATTTATAATATTTTAAAGCTTTGTCAGCCGTCACACAAACAGCAGAGTTTCTTAATAAAGGGGAAGGTGTTCTTTTTATAAATGCAAATTTAACATTGATTTTATAATTAGTGAGACATTTTTAGTTTTTTTTTAGTTTTTTCTTTTTGTTTTTTTCTTACCTTTATCCATTTTCAGCTACACAATAATATCATACCACCTTTATTTATATAGCACTTTAAAATAAACCACAATCTACAAAGTATTGTACATATGTAAATGACAAATGATTAAAGAAAAGAAATGTGTTAATAAAGTTAGAGTTAAACCTCAAAATGTCATGGAGCATTTCAATTTGCTTGACATTTGCTTACATGCCAAATTTTAATAATTTGCATATAATAACTCCATATTAACTAAATAAATTGCTAAAAAGTGCAATTAACCACCAAAAAAAAAAAAAAAAAAAAATATATATATATATATATATATATATATATATACATATATATATATATATTTTTTTTTTTTACACATATTTTGCTAAATACAGAAATATCATAGCTGTATCCCTAAAAGTTGTAATGTACAGACGTTGCACAAAACCCTTTCAAAACAGAAAATTTATTTGTAGGGTGTCCATAACTTCATTTTTGAAATACACACATTTTTATAAACAGACAGAAACTGAAATATAATGTTGTTCATTGTGAACAATTTGGGAATTGATATGTACATCAAAATAAAATATTTAAAGAAGTGTAATCAAATCTCTAAGTTAGCCAGATACCTCTGAGCACACATATGTTCATGTTCCCATAGCTTTGCTCAGTACTATATTTTCTCTTGTTTTTGCCATAACTGCTGGTTTGACTTTCATACACACTCAATGTTGTTTTATCTTGTTTAGTTAGTTAGTTTACCCCTTTTGTGCAGAACTTTTGCATGCTTGATTAGGTGAAGATTATTGAATCAGAATAGCGAGGTGTATCAGGGCTGTTGATTTAATAAATATTCACGTAGATAAAGAGAAAGCGTTTGTGTTTATTTTGAGCAAGATTGATTTGTCTGTCAAAATAACGTCAAAGTTCCCCTACCTTCGGTGAAGCGGTTGATTAAACAATGACATCTAGTAATAGTTATCAATTATTACTGAGAATTTAATAATTGTAATTATCAAGGGCCTTGAGCCATAATTACAACACCAGAGGACATCTCTGATTTCGATTCGTAAGTAATGATTTTTGGTTAAGAAATTTATTTTTCAAATTATGATTTTAAATTATAATTCTTGATAAATATTATCAGTCATAATTCTTACACTGCCTCAGATTATGTTTACTGCAACCCTAATCTGGCTTTCAAGTTTAAGATCTGCATCCATTTTAACTCCCATACTAGTGATGATAATTCTAACAAATTATGCCAAAGAACCCAAATATAAGGTGGAGGTCTCAGAAATGCCACCAAAAACCCTCACTTCTGTTTTTTGCTCAGTAAAATGGGAAAGGTTCAAAGCCATCCAAGGCCTTTATGTCATCCAGACATTTGAACAGTGAGTCTAATAAGAGTTCTTGACATTTTAAAGGGGAGATAAATCAGGGAGTCATCTGCACAGCAGTGGAAAGAAACTTCAAGTTTCCTGAAGATAGTGTCAAGTGGTAGCAGATATAGAGACAAATGAAGGGGGCCTTAAACTAAGACCTGTAGGTCTCCACATTGACGAGAAGCACCAGAGGATACAAAATCAGTTTCACAGAGAAGGTTTGCTCTGCCGAAACAGATTTGAACCACTGCAATATCAGTAGTCCTGACACCCACCCACTGCTGTAAGTGGCATATTAAAATGTTCTGATCCATTGTGTTGAAGGCTGCAGTTGATCAAAAATGATAATTCAGTCACTCGAGTCAGTTGCTAAAAACACATATTTAAAAACTCTTAAAAAGGGCAGATACTGTACTTTGTAAAACTTTAAAACCATATTGAAAAAACTCTAAAATGTCATGTTCTTAATAACTGTAAGGACATGCAGTTTTAATGCTTGTTAAAGATCTGTGAACAATCTCAACAAATCATTAATTTTAAAAACTGAGAAGTCACTAATGAATCATGCAATTATGATGTTTACAACCATCACAATATATTTTTTATTAAAACTAAATCAGAACAAAATATAATATTTAAATGGTCTTCTACGTAATTATACCAATTCCCACACAGTGTTTTGTATATGGGCTAAACCCACAGACATATTTTTTTTTTCTCAGCAAATTTTTGACCTTTTGTTTGCTAATACAAAGCACTTGCTGCTTCGTTATTTAAATAAATGCTGATAATGATCAGTAATTGTTGTTTCTCTGTACCCAGGAGCCAAATGTTAATCAGCCAGGCACAGGCTAATGAGGTTAAAACAGTCCCACCAGTAAACAATGTGTTGACTTAAGTTAACTGACAAACTAAACCTCAGCAGAGTCATTCGAGTTCAGTCCTGCTGTTTATTTAATGGATTGAATGTCATTATGTTTATCAGATTAATGTACATTTTATGCATATATTCCACAACATTTTTCACCAGCGTAACACAGATTTACTCAGTTTACACAGTGAAACTGGAACTCATCATTTCCTCCTCATTAATGCCAGAATTCCTGTTGGAAGGCACTCATACATTACATTTCAGGCCATTAGCATCTGGCAGTTACAAAATTCTTTGTGTTTTCTCAGTTTTAAAACAGGTTTCCCAAATATTTTTTTCATTTCCTAAACACACAATTTTTCCATTTTCTAATTTCCAAGTTAATAACAAGTTTGAATGTTTGTTTACTCAATATACTTTTTAAGACTCCAAACTGTACAATTTGTTGAGACATGTGTTTGAGAATTCCCATTAGATCAAAAAAAAAAAAAAATATCAAAGAATAAAAACATTAAGAAGGGAATGAACACAAAGGTAACATTTGTAAATAAACAATGCCAAGGCATTCACTTTTTTAAAGTGTTTAATAAAAAATAAAATCACAATTAAAGTTTTGACTGCTAAGCCTTTGTTTTCAATATCATCAAAAACCATACCCTTACCATTTGGTTATGGGAAAGAGCTGAGTGCCACTCGTGATGAACAAGTCCACTCTCTGCTTCCACCAGGGAAGACGTGACGGTATTCAGGAGATCCTCAACGTACTCCTTCCACTATCCAAAAATGTCCCCCGTCGAGGTTAGCAGCTCCCCAACCCCACTGTGAAAAGTGTTGCTGAAACAATGCTTCCCTTTCCTGAGGCGCCGGATGGTTTGCCAGAATCGCTTCGAGGCAGACCGGTTGTCCTTCTCTATGGCCTCACCTTACTCCTCCCAGTCCTAAGTTTATGCCTCTGCCACCGCCCAGGCCGCAGCACGCTTGCCCTCACAATACCCATCAGCTGCCTGTGGAGTCCCACAAGCCAACCAGAACCAATAGGACTCCTTCTTGAGCAGGACAGTATCCCTCACTGTCGGTGTCCGGTGTTTGGGAATTGCCGCAACGAAAGTCATTGCAGGCCTTACGGCCACAGCTATGGGCGGCAGCATCGGCAATAGAGGTGGAGAACATGGTCGACTCTGACTATGTCTCCAACCTCAGCCCTTCTCTTTACGTGAGCGTCCAAGACATGCGGCAGAAGGTCCGAAGACACATCTACAAAGTCGATCATCGACCTTGGCCTAGGGTGTCCTGGTGCCAAGTGCACTGATGAACACCCTTATGCTTGACCATGGTGTTTCTTATAGACAATCTATGACTGGCACAGAAGTCCAACAACAAAATTCCACTCGGATTCAGATCGTCTCTGAACCCAAATGCAGTATGTTTTAATCGGTGGAGGTAATTTTGAAACAATGCTCTCTGGATGCCTCCAATAGGATGGTGTTTCTGACAGGTCTCACTGCAAGGATACCATGGGACAGAACAAGGCATCTCACTAGCTAGGAAACACCTCAGAGTCCCTCCGAATAAGATGGAGGTAATCAGGGAGTGGGCAATCAGAACAGATTTGTTACAGATGTGACCATTGTGAATGGATGAACAGTTTTATTCTTTAGAGAATGTAAGAGAGAATTAAATCTTTAAATATTTTGTTCATGTTCCTGTTTTTTCATACCTACCCAGACTTGGAAAATGACTAAACCCAGATCTACAGCTACCAGGACTACATAGGAGCTCTGTTTGCTATAACAAATATTCTTTATTAGCAGTTAGACACTGTTTAAATCTAAAGAAAATTGTATAGGTATTCATCTTAGCATGGATTTCAACTGTCACTCATTTCCTAGTTATTTGAATAAGAAACCATTTTATCCAAGATCAGTAAAATTGGGGAAAAATGCTGTCAGTAAGAATGCATTAGTTACAAATCTAAAACTGTTATTAACAAACCTCATATAACATGATACTGAACCTTATGTTAGAAATACAGGCTCAAGGATTAGACAAGCTTTTTAGAGGTACTGGCATTTACTTAACTGGGAATCAGATTTATGCCTTTAAGTGTCAAGATCAACTGCCACTGTTCAAATTGTTTCCACCTCCAAAGATCCAAAAGCCACAGCAGAGACCAACGACACCCAAATGCATTAACTGTGTATGTGTTCACGTGCTCTGATGTGTGTGTGTGTGTTGGGGTGATTTATTTCCTGTTTAATCAGGTTTGGCAGAGCGGACTGAGTTCAAGCTTAACATCGACGTCTATTTATGGTGTGTGAGTTAGCTTCCGTGTGTGTCTCAGAAAGAATATTTATAGTTCTGCTCAAATCTGTGCTCTATCCAGCTGCAGTGAGGAGATAGTGGTGTCAAACAAAAACACACAGCATACCACATCTCCTTTACATACAAATGTCATACATAAACATATATGAACATATATAGCACAAGCTACTGTCTCATGTAGGGGAGGTGACCTTGATGACAAGCACAAAAACGAGGAATTTGCATATTCATGTTCATTTTGAAATGTAAACACTGCAACTTACAGTTTCATTAAACATGTAAATTACTTTTTAGTAAAATTATTTGGTTATTTTCCAAAATACCTCCTTAAATATTTGACCATTTTTTAAATAATATTTCTTTAAATATTTTAATAAATAAAGGCAGCTAATGAGACACCGTTGAGAATTAGTCATCCAGAAGGTTGGTTTTATTCAGCAGATCATTCTTTAAAACATTATTTTATNTCTAAGTTGGTTCCAAGACTAACTTAACTTCATTTCCAGATTCTTCAAGATAATCCTTGGTTCTCAAACATAAACATTGCATGGTAATGTTGCATCACTCTTTTGGTCATGATTTCAACCATCTTTAATCAACTTGTTTATATAGTCCATAGTCCATTAGTCTTCCTTTTTCTTTCATTCTGCTTGGTAGTTTAGTAGGATTGTTTTAGCATAGTAAAGAGTGTGTTGATTGAAATATGTTTGACTTTGAGTTGACTTATTTTTGTTAATTTTTGCATTTTAAGAAATTGTGTGAATTCATTCCATGTGTGTGCAGAGTTTCGCTGTTCAATGTCAGAGCTTGGATCATCCCTTTCGACCCTAACCCTAACCCTGGTATTCACAGGACAACCCCTTAACAGACCGAAATATTATTTGATAAAATATTAAAGTATTAATATTAAAGGGACAGGTGACAGGTGCTGCAAATTAGCTATGGCTATAAGCGCTATGATACAGGCATCAGCTTATTTTGCATAATGATCTATGTTTATTGTATCTGTCCCTACCAAATAAAAATGTCTAAAAATATTAAATAATATATTAATATTCATAGTCACAACACTAGCTATGATAACTGTGCTTTTCAATTTTTGTAACGAATGGAACTACAATTTGTCTTTGCAAACGGAACCTAGGAGCCTTATTGAGGATTGTAAAAAAACAACTTCAAAAAATAAAACCTATTTCTCAAGTTGGTATGCCAAAAATCTATACCACCCATTTTGCTGCCACATATAGTTCTTTCAGCAAGTCCTGGGTGTGCTGTCAGTACCCTGCACATCCAAAGTGAGGTGCTATAAAGGCATGTGGATCAACTGCCTGAACCACCTCAACTGACTGTTTAATGCAGATGAGCAGCAACTCTAATTTAAGATCCTCTTGGATCAAGGAGCTCTTAACTGTAGCTAATATCAGCCACTTCTATCCAGATTCTTGTTCTTTAGGTTGTAATTGACTGCTACTGACCATAGGTAATGGTCAGACCATAGACAGAATGGTAAATCCGAAGCTTTTTTGGCTCATTCTTCCGTCACTACGACAGATCAGAGCAGTGCCAGCATTACTACAGACAAGGCCTCAATCAGTCTCTCCACCTCCTGCAAAGAAGATGACAGGATAATTAAACTCTTCCACTTGAGGCAGAGACTAAGACCAAACAAGGAGGGAGCAGCACAGCATTTTCTGCTTGAGAATACATGGCCTCTGACTTCCAGGGACTAACTCTCATCCCCATCCCTTCACTGTCCAAGAGTCCCATCCAGAGTCCAACCTGCACCAAAGAATTGCTTTGGTTCAATGCTGAGAATGCATAGGCTTTGCTTTAGGTTAACAGTGACTGGAAAGCAACCAGAACATACTCAAACCATATGGATTTGGGTTCATATTAAAAGGTCTTTTCCAGATCCTAAGAACATTTGGACTGGACAAAGTCATATGACTCCCTCAGAAGCTCTAAGGGTAAAGATTTTATTCACTGTTCCATGTCCAAGATGAAAGCCACACACACTTTATACAGTATTCTTCATTGTTTTTCCCTTCTATTTACCATCTTTCTCTAATCTTTTAAAGTAAAAAGAGAGGACCTTCAGACTTTTGCAAAAATACTGAAGATTCCAGTTCAAGTCAGTTCATTGCAACTCAAATCAGATCATTAACCATTTTATCACAGAGATTCAGTAAATTAGTAATTTTTAAAAGCGAAGCTGGTAAAAAAAAAAAGAATCGACAGAACTTAATTGAATTAATTCTAGGGCAAATTTAGTTAATCCAAATGGCAGTAGTTGGAGCAAGAAAATCCTTAAGATTCAACCTTTATAGGACTTTATAGGACCTAATTGTTAATTTGCATAGATGTACCTTCATATAAATGGGTCCAGAAATGCTGTTGGAAATAAGAATGGAAACTCCATATTAAAAAAAACAAAGCTCATTTTAATTAGATGATTATATTATATGTATTCAAAAATCTCCCAAGGTCTTAAAAATAAGTTTTTCTTTTTTTATGGGATCATACTGCTAATTAATTTAATTCCCACCAAACCCCAAAGTAATAAGTGCCTCTCAGTCTTTTCCTCATAGTCTCTCTCTTTGACTTTGTCACTCTCAATCTTCCTAAGTGATGCCCCTCGTCACTCCTTAAATGACAGTTGCAAATCAAAGGAATTCATAATAAACCCAAAGCCATCCGTGTGTTGGTAGCTTTCATTCCCGATTAGCAGACGTTATTCAGTTACAAGGTCTTGTCAGTACATCGCTCCTGGTTAGTCACTGATGGATTTCCCTTGTAAGCTGGGATCTCAACATGTGTGATCATTTATTAAAGGATGTGTGTGTGTGTGGGGGGGGGGGGGGGGTGTTAACTGGCTAATTCAGCGTGAAGCCTGCAAGGCCTTTGGAGTCTGCTTGCTGTCATTATGCAAATCCTTGTGGATTAGAACTCCGGAGAAGGTGTGGAGCGAGGCTATAGCGCCAATTCACAACACATGTCATCACAAGGCACTTTACAAAGTCAATTCAATATGTAATTCAAGCAGAGTTCATGTCGGGTGCATACATTCTAATTAATCCTAACTATCAAACAGTGCAGTCAGAATCGGTTTATTATTCAAATTGGTTAAAAAGTTTGCTATCTAAGGAAACCCAGCAGATTGCATCGAGTCACTGACTTGCAGCAATCCCTCATACTGAGCATGCATGTAGCAACAGTGGAGAGGAAAACTCCCTTTTAACAGGAAGAAACCTCCAGCAGAACCAGAACCAGGCTCAGTGTGAGCGGCCATCTGCCACAACCAACTGGGGGTTTAAGTGAACCCCCAGAAAAAAGAAAACAGAAGCAATAATCCAGTAGTAGTTTCTATTGGAAAGCAAAATGAAACCTTAATGGTAATAGCTCCAGCTTGATTTATGAGAGAAAGTCAGTAAGCAGATGAACTCTGAGCCAGTTTTCAAGTCTAGAGTATGAAAGAGAGTACATGCAGTTAGTCACAGTAGACATTTGACGAGTGGTTATTTGAGTTACTGTTGCCTTTCTTTCAGCTCAAACCAGTCTGGCCATTCTCCTCTGACCTCTGGCATCAACAAGGCATTTGCGGCCACAGAACTGCAGCTCACAGGATATTTTTTCTTTTTCGGACCATTCTCTGTTAACCCTAGAGATGGTAGCGCGTGAAAAATCCCAGTAGATCAGCAGTTTCTGAAATACTCAGACCAGCCCGTCTGGCACCAACAACCATGCCACGTTCAAAGTCACTTAAATCAATTTCTTCCCTGTTCTAATGCTTGGTTTGAACTGCAGCAGGTCGTCTTGACCATGTCTACAAGCCTAAATGCATTGAGTTGCTGCCATGTGATTGGGTGATTAGAAATTTGCATTAACAAGCAGTTGGACTGGTGTACCTAATAAACTAGCCGGTGAGTATATATACACACACATATACACATATACACATATA